>VMKM01001231.1:0-164835 GCA_008360985.2 Macquaria ambigua | reverse complement strand
CTCCTCCCCTGTCTCGTCTCGTCTCCTCTCCTCTCCTCTCCTCCTCCCCTGTCTCCTCTCCCCGCCTCTCCTCTCCTCTCCTCCCCTGTCTCGTCTCGTCTCCTCTCCTCTCCTCCTCCCCTGTCTCCTCTCCTCTCTAGGGCACTTGGAGGTACTTGAGGCAAAACTCTCTGAAATGGAATTGCTGTCGCCTCCAATTTAACTCAAGCACTTTCCAAATCCAATCTTTCTTCCCCGTACTTACTTTCTCTCTCTTTCTTTCTTTTTCTTTTAATCCGTTGGATATTCTTGTTCTGAATTTTAAGTGAGCTCAGACTTCCTCAGCTTGAAATCTCACTCTTATTTCTGTGTTCTTTCTAAAGGAACGTTTCTGTCTTTAGGGAAAAGTTTAACAAGTTTTTTTTCTTTCTTCCTGTGCAGCTCAGAGCTCCTCGGAAAATTACAGTTTGATTCCAGTTAAGTACATTTTTAGTAGTGTGCTGAAACTCCACAACAAAAACAGTGGAACTTTACTATACAGCAGATCAGGCTCCCACTTGACCTTTTCCTCTCACTCTTTAAGATCTGACTTAAGTCTCAAGACTACAAATCATGAACAGTTTGGCCTGGGTGTGGGCTAACCTTATTACACACATACATGTATGTTGGATATAAAAATTACAGTAATACGCTGATTTACTGATAATCTTGTCCTCATGTCATCGCGCACACACACCGCTCTGCAGCAGAATCATTCTCTACTGGATTCAAAAAGCCAAAAGAAGCAAAGACGTAAGACTCAGACGCCGAGAAAATATTCCCCATCAGCTGATGAAAGTTAATCATCGAATTCAGCTGCTTCCTCGTTGCTAGTTTGACATTTAATTTGTTTTCACAAGTCATCTACAAACATTATTTTTTCTCTTAGTAATTACTCTTTAGGCTAGGGTTTCTTTAGCCTGGTTCCACATCTCTGATTTGTTCAGTGATTCAAATGCGGTGCTGTGCTCATTGACGTCTGTAGACACAATCGATCAATCAGAGCTTAACTGTAGGTGGAATAAAAAATGGTGATGTCATCTTTCTGTTTCAGAGCCTGAAAAATAGCATCAGAAAAATGTTGACAAAAGTGGATTCAATTGTTGCAGCGTTACAGGTTGTTGGAGGTCGACTTACACAAATATTCTACATCTTGTTTCTACCCCATCCCAAACAGAAAATTGATGATTTAAGTGAAAGAAAATGACAATTTAGTCTGAATATAAGTCTTGGTTTTGTACATATGTGTGAACACTGGACAACTGCATAAGAAGCTAACTGTATATTGTACATTAAAGTTCCAACTGTTAAGGAAAACGTGTTTTCATACAGAAATAGATTTCACATTGGACGTACAGCAGTCATACAGGATATGGAATATAAGATAACAGCCAATTATATGTCTGCTGGTTCAGAGTACTGGCATCTTTTTATATTCTAGTGTAAGCAGTGTGTGTGTGTGTGTGTGTGTGTGTGTGTGTGTGTGTGTGTGTGTTTGACTGTCATAAACCCAAACGGCCATCAGATATAAAAGGACTTATTCTGTCCTTTTCTCTCATCCTGCACTTCTCTCTCTCTCTCTCTCTGTTGCACGTCCCCACCCTATAATACACTGGCCTCCATTCAGGTGTGTGTGTGTGTGTGTGTGTGTGTGTGTGTGTGTGTGTGTGTGAGTGACAGGCAGCGGTTAACAGGGGGGCCATTGATGGCGACGAAGAGGTCAGCTCTATCTTTACCAACATTACTAAGCAGATTTTGTGAACCAGCCTGACCGCACATCCTGTCGTTTGCTCACACACCCCTGACCTGCCTCTCAACCAGCACTCGCCTTAGTCAAATACAAACACACACACACACACACACACACACACACACACACACACACCTCACTAATAGGCCACATGCTGGAGGCTTAAAAATAGCCACTGCTGACACACCGTAGACTATTATAAGCCATGACATAATTACTGACCAAGGTTTTTTTTAAAGAGTGACAATGTTGTTCCTGTAAAAATGAGATCTGATGTTTCTGTTTTGCTTCAGGTTTTATATTGTGACTATAATTACAGGCATTGGTAACAGCATAGTGACCAGATGTGAAGCTCTAATTTTACCTTTTCGGTACCTGCTTGCATGCCCACACATACTGGATATGTTGCTAAATACAGTACATTTAACAGAATAGAGCAATTGTCCCTGACTTTTTCATGACAGTGAAGTGTCTGTGCTCAGTGTTCACAGTAGTTTTCCAGAGAATGATGCAGACAGGAAAAAAAAAAGTCGCTGACACAGAAACACACAAACACAGGAGTCTGCTTTATGATTTAACAGCACTGTCGGGTCATGTTATGGCCAAACTCTTTCCTCTGTTCAGCCGCGTTTCCACCCAAAGTACCCAGAACCTTTAATCCCAGGAACTAAAAGGTTCCTTCAGCCCGTTGTTGTCTGTGTTTCCACCGCGAAGATTAGGCTAATTAGTCTGCTGACGTATGAAAAAGCGACTATACAACAACGATGACTCCGTATAAAGCGACATCATTATTTGTGCAACTCTGCAACAACAGTCAGCATGGAGGAGCTCAATAAGTCCTGGACTTTGTCGTCGATCCAACTGTCAGATGCTTTCTTCTGTAACTCCGCTGTGTCGTAGCACAATGAACAAAAAACAAACTGGTTTGCGGCTGCAGATTTTTAAAAATGGTGGCTGAAATAAAATGCTACGAGTACTCGACCAATCAGAAATGTTCAGCGCTGCAAGCCCCACCCTCAAAGTTCCTGTACTTTTGGAAAATGCTACCCCCCTTCTGTTCACATGTTGAAGTGTCCTTGAGCGAGACAACGAATCCCAGGCCAGCCCAGCACCTGGATATCCGGTAGCTCTGCCGCCATTGGTGTGTGTGTGTGTGTGTGTGTGTGTGTGTGTGTGTGTGTGTTTTAATGGGTGAATGAGAGGCAAGTCCATTTACTGTTTAGTCTGGTGCTATTTTTCATAGTACATTTATATGCACACAAGCAACCAGATCGCTGTAAATCGGCATATTTAGTTTTATAGAAGCTGCTGTAGATTGGCTCAGTTTTAAGTGTTAGATTGACCTTGAATTACATTATAATTAAAGGCTACGTGTAATGATCTTTCCTTTTTATCTCGCGGCTCTGCTGGCACAGCAATACTTTCTTTGTCCTGCACATCGTCACATGTAAAAAGCTGATTTGAAATGCAGTTATGTGTATACACAGCCACGAAATGTGGGGAAAGAAAGCTGGGAAAAATCAGGTTTCTCTAATACCCCAATTACTGAAAAGGAGTTTCTGGTGTACATGACATTTAACAGATCTGATTAATGCAGAAAGCGGACTATAACATGGTTATTTCAATGCATGCGAACACACTGAATGATATTTCAGACAGTAGTGTCACAGTTTGTGTTTGTCTCTTTCCTGCACAAAGCAGCTCCATAAAGAAATGGTTTTCCCAGTTTGGTGTGGAAGAACTTGTCTGGCCTGCACAGAGCCCTGACCTGAACCCCACTGGAGTCTGGAACACCAGACCTTATCAGCCAACATCAGTGTTGGACCTCACTAATGCTCTTGTGCCTGAATGGGAGCAAATCCCTGCAGCCAGGTTCCAACATCTTATCTGGTGGACAGCCTGAAAACCAGAAGAGTGGAGGCTATTAGAGCAGCACATGGTTTTGGAATTAAGCTGTAAGTGAACGCACCTTCAGGGACAAAACTACTGTACACACACAAACACACACCGGTAGGTCAGGTAGCAGCAGCTGGTCTCACCTCTGTAGCAGTCTGTTCTCTCTGCTGCCAAAACCAACATCCTCACCTCAGCCGCCCCTCCTCTCCTTCTCTCAGGCTGCCGTTCTGTGTAAACACGGTTCAAAGTTTCTGGGTATCTTTAAGTGCAGCTCTCCTGTATTTGACAAGTTCCAACTGCATAAACATGTCTGCCGTTACTGTTTGCAGAGTCGGCAGGTTCCTCTGCAGTCGTTAACCAGCGGTGAACCCTCCAGTCTGCCTGCCAGCACGAGAACGATCTGACCGTTTCAGAAAACTCTGAACTGTTGAACCAGCTAAAGAAAGAATAGCAGTTCTTTCTTTCTGCAGGAAGAGTAGAGCCAGCCAACTGCTTCAGCTCTATAAAGTCCTGATCAATAAAACATGAACTGGAATTTGGCTGTACTTTTCCATGAAATATTCACTTAAATGTGGTTTGTTGAGGATGTTCAGAAGGGGACATTTTCACAGCCATGTAAAAGATCCAAGTCAAACATGAAGGTTTGAAAAGATACAGATTCAAGATGATTCTGTATCAAAATTAATGAAGCTGTAGATTCTCATCTTGTTCATCAAAGAACGTCACATTAAACAAGAAGCATATATATATATATATATATATATATATATATATATATATATATATATATATATATATAAAAATATAACTTTATTATTAAAGAATGGTGGTGGTAAAATATACTGTTGGTCAAACAAAGACTCAGTGACTACGTTTACATGCAAAATATTCCAGGTTTTGCCCTTAAGACAATATCCCTACTAAGATGTTTACATGGCTGATGAAGATGAATATTCCACTATATTCCTGTTTACAAGCAGCCGTGCAGACTCTGGCAGTGTTTGTCTGCATAACCCGGAAGTAAACCCGGAAGCTAGAAACTTTTTCAGCGTATGCGCCAGGCGAGCAATTCTCTTTGGACTGAATAGGCGCCATCTTTGGGTCCAGATCCAGTTCTTATAATACATCCATGCTGTAAACGGGCGAGAGGCCGTGTGTCGCAAACTGAGACGCAGATTCCAAATGTGCTGCTATGTTTGTTATTCAGCAAAAGTGAAGTTCACCGCCAGCTAAAAATGAGATGCTGACACCTGAATGTTTTCTACATTTCTGTTTGCTAATAAAGAAAAGAGGGAAAGGAGGTAAACGATTTGATAAGAGTTTTTTTAGCCTTGAAGCTTCACAGTACCAGGTATTATATCAACCTTGGACTGGATCCAAAACAGAACATTTGTTGCCTGATTCATGTTATGAATAAAGCTACACTGCTAGTGTTACTGTTTGTGGGATGGAAATAAGCTCTTAGGCTTCCTTGTGTTTTTGTTCATGTTGATGGTCTGCTGCTTTGTAGCTGCTAGATGTTCCATTTCCTTCACCAGCTATTCTCCCACTCTGTGTTGGGCAGGACGCGTGTGCACTGGGTTTAACAGAGCTTGTTTGCTGGAAACAGCTGTGTGCTGCAGCTTTAAAACAGTGCTGATGAGACTGAACCAAAACAGTTTAGTTTTTTATGACCCACAACTTAACGCTCCATGGGACTGAGGGAACTGCAGAGGTGGCTGATAATTCTGGTTTGGTTTTGTCACTAAGAGCGACACCTTTTACAGTATACATACATAGTCATTTGATTCATTATGTTATAAATAAAAATATTGATTAGTGCAGTCTGGCAAGAGCTGTATCTTTTGCCAGATTTTGGCAAAATGATAATTTTTGGATGGATGATGGAGAAGTGTATTATCCTGCAGGAGTGGTTTGAGAAGTTTCTCGAGATATGTTTGCTTTTTTCCACCATGAAAATGTGTATTTATGGTAACTGACATGAATTCAAGCTGCTGCTGTTCTCCCCTAAACTACAAACCTTTTACCGCCAGCCTTCGAGCATACAGCAGACTGTTTGATGCTGTAAAGCTTTTGGGTGGAGTGTCACTTAAAGGTGCCTCTAAAAATGATTGAAAATGATTTTTCCTCCATATAAATGTACACGAAACCGCCAAAACAAAATAAACCTTCAACATAATGTGTCATGGCAAAAACAAACACAAACGGAGAGTGTGACTCTGAAATCTCGTCATCTGCTGTTTTGTTGAAAATGGAAAATGCAGTGTGAGGCCTGTTCAGCTGTGTCCAGACCAGGTGACTGAAGCAGCTCTGACTAATGCTTTATGCAGTTCTCACACTCATCAATCTCAGTCACCAATCAAGGCCCAGATTCTCACTGAGCGTGCTCCAATCAGGCCTGAAGGATGATTATTCAGTATTATGTTGTATTTCTGAGGCGCGTCGGTCGAAGATCTTACCTCACAGGCTTAATGCTCTTTGAATCCTTCGGTTGCACAAGTGTTTCCTTATTTTGGCAATTATCCGCTTTCAAGTTTCAGTTCTGTGTTTTTTCCCTCAAACACTTTGAGTTCAGACGGAGGTCAGCGGTGTCCAGCTGGAAGGAAATAGATTTGGTTTTAAAATATATTCTAACTGCTAATTAAATATATAAACACCGTTTCTGAAGTAAATGAACCACGTCTGTATTCATGCGTGTGAGATGTAGCTGCAGTTCTAGTTTTATCTGCCGTCACGGTCATAAAATACATGTCATCCGTTCACAGTTCTGATCAGCAGTGTGTTACAGAACGGCTTTCATTCATTCAGTTTTGTGCACACAGATCAGTGAAACCTACCGTTTAAATTACATGTGTTTTTACTGGTAGAGATGTAGAGTAGATGCTAAATGGCAAATGAAAGTGGTTGATTTTGGGAGATGTGACATGAAATAAAAGTACAGGCTGGACAGAATGTGACTGAAAATGGAAACTTCAAAAATGTTAAAGGAATAGTTCCACATTTTGGGAAATGCACTTATTTGCTTTCTTTCAGAGAGTGAGATGAGAGGATAAATATTAATCTCATGTCTGCTCCGAGAACTACAAACCTTCAAAGGCTTTTTTTCCCTGTTTGCATTCACACCACCAATAGGAACACTGAAGTGACAGAAGCCGGCCGGCGGTTGGTATAGTAACGTCACTCACAAGGTTTTTACATTTCGCTTTGATGAGTCAAAATCGTGTTGGATTTCCCCCGTTGCATATACGCTCAATAAAGCCTAGACTTCACTGTCGCTCCATTTGTCCGGGTTTTCTGTTCTTAGAACTAAGTTGGAGGACAGACAGTGACCTTGGACCTGCGGCAGTTAGGAGAGAGTTACTGCTAGAACAACAAAACACCAGCTCTGGCCGTAACTCTAGCTCAGATTTTTAAAGACTTTATTTAAAAATGGCAGTTATTAATGTCCTGTTGACCGGTATATTTGGTGCCATTTTATTCTGTATGGAGACATGGGTCATAGCAGCAGGCATATTGCAGGATTTTGGTCCTGAATTGCTGCCATTGTAAGACTTTTGATGCAAGCTGTTTCTCATCCCCAAAGCTCTAACCTATGTTAGTGGACGTTGACCACTGCTTTCACCACATTGCTGTCATGATTGTCAACTTTTGTCTGGGAAAGCCCACAATTTCACTGTATGTATGTATGTATGTATGTATGTAATGTATGTATGTAATGTATGTATGTATGTATGTATGTATGTATGTATGTATTCAAGTGTCATAATCCAATAAAACAGCTCACATCTGTCATTGTTCACAGCTGAAGGAATCCAAATGTTGTATCTAAATGCAGGACAAAGAGAACAATTAGATCTTAATTCCAATGCGACTGCCTGATTAAAGAAAGGTTATATCAGTTACGTGTCCTATAATTTGTCTGTCACATATGAAGTTCACCCAGTCATACTGACTCATAGTGACTGAGTGAGTAAATAAAATTTTAAGCGCTCAGTCAGCATGAGGTCTCTGTTCCTGCTTTGGTTCACACTTCTTAATCAGTGTCACTCTGCAGCCTCTAGAGGCCACTAGCCTCTGTCTGTGCAGCAATATCATTACTTTGAATAATCACAATGTGAAACTATCTTGTATTCAGCTGAGTGTGCTCTAAATGGAAGGAATAGTATTTGATAAAGTATTTTCTTAAAGGCCTCATATTCTCTCTGATGAAGTCTTCTATTCATTGCAGACCCTTTTGCACAGTCCAGACCTCAGTTATTCTACAGTTTAATAATACATGACATGGCCAAAAGTTTGTGGATGCCTGAACATGTATGTGGTAAAACTTGTGATTCCAAAACCATGTTCATTAATGTGCTGCTACCCACTCTTCTGGTTTCAGTCTTTCCACCAGATTTGGAACCTGGTTGCAGGGATTTGCCTCCATTCAGACTCAAGAGCATTGTGAGGTCCAACACTGATGTTGGGTGATCAGGTCTGGCTCACAGTCGGTGTTCCAGTTCATCCCAAAGGTGTTGGATGGGGTTGAGGTCAGGGCTCTGTGCAGGCCAGCCCAGTTCTTCCACATCAAACTGGGACAAACCATTTCTTTATGGAGCTGCTTTGTGCACGGGGGACAAACACAGACCGTTGACCCAAAGTTGAAGAACACCGTCTAAAATATTATTGTATGCTGTAGCATTAAGATTCCCCTTCAGTGGAACTAAGGCTCCTCAAAAATAGAAGTTCACAAAAGCAAGCATTTAAAAATAATTATGTACATTCAAGTTTAATAAGAAAAATAAACACTTTTGCCCTGATAGTTGATCTTTATGAAAACTGGAGATTTATAGACGTTGATAACACATAGATGTGTAAAAGCAAAAAGAACAGACCGGTAGCAAAAGTGAGAGAAAGAAGAGGGATAAAGAGGTGGGCAGTGTTGAAGGTATGTCAAACAGCAGAGCGTTTCTTTCTTTCTGCCACACGTGGCCTTATAAGGCTGCTGGAATCGCCCGGTCTGGCTCGTGGAAGCCGAGGGCCCCATTAAGGAATTCAGCAGAACCAAAATAAAGTCAACATTTATTGAGCGTTAAAGAAAACTGAATATGAAAGGAAAGGAGTAAAGGATGATGGGGGTGGAGGTGGGCCCCGCCCTGCCAGCGTACTGCGTTGTTATTTTTGGGAGCTGTGAATGGAGCTGTTATAGTGCAGCTATGGGCGGTGTGTTCGTACATTATATGTGTGTATATGTTAGAGCGTACTGGAAGCAGAGTGAATGAGTGGCCTTCGTCTGGAGCGAGCGGCTGGCATGTGAGGAGGAACACCTGTGACTTTAACTTTTAAAGTAATGGAGCTTCAGAGGAGCCCACCTCAGAGAGAGCGAGACAGAGCTGCCTTCACTGCTCAGCACGTGCTGTCCAGATGAAACATTTCACCTTATGGAGAGAGCTTCACTCGATGCTGGAAACACTGCTCAGATCCTTTACTTTTAACGTAAATGTACACTGAAAGCTAAGGTCTGCATGCAGACTTTCAGGAACTGTGCTTGTTGCTTACTTCTTTAGAGCCAGGTGAAAAAATGTATATTAGTTTGATCTCTGTATCCAATACAGACATAAGTCAAGGCTGTGTTTAGCCTAGCTTAGCACTAGAAGTAGGGTCGCCTAGCCTGGAGCTAAATCTAAAACAGGCCGAAACAAAATCGGCCACACCAGTCGCAACATCAGTGATACAAGGACAAAGGTAAGGCCAGTTTGATGGAAAAAGATTAAGATGAAAGGACATTGTGGCACTAGAGAGACAAGCTGTAACATACTTAAACCAGAACTAAATTATAAGTTGAAAACTTTGGACACGATGATGGCACAGTATCAGCAAAGTCATTACAACATGAATGTCTGTCGGTACCAAATTTCATGGCAATCCATCAAATTATTTTTGATTTTTTTAAATTTCACTGTGAACCAAAAATGTCAATAGCACTAGAGGAAAAAATCAGGGGATCAGTCCATAGGATTCATCCTCTGGGCACCATGAATGTCAGTACCAAATTCCATGGCAATCCTTTCCATAGTTGTCGAGGCATTTTACTAAAAATGTCCACCTGCTAACGGCACTAGAGGAGAAGTCAGTGGACAAACAAGGTCTTTAGAATTCATCCTCTGGGGACCATGAATGTCCGAACCAAATTTCATGGTAATTGATCGAATAATTGTTGAGATATTTCTGTCTGGACCAAAGTAGTGGACCATCCTTAGAGCCACACCTCTAGCATAGCTTTCATACAGTATATCACCGCTGTGCACATTTTCACAACACTGAAGCAGTTCTCCAAAACTCTCCACAACTTATGTATTTTAATATTGATATATACAGTACATAACTATGCCTTGATACATATGGAGGAGGAACATGGAGTCATACAGACATAAATCACATGCTGATGATTCAGACGTATGCAGATACAGTATGGAGATGTTTGGGCTGCTGTATTAGTCAGACATGCGTGTGCAAGACATATATGCAAATACAATGCAAATATGCATGCAACAGAAATGCATAGTATGCGAATCAGACACACACACATACAGAGAGTCTACTACCCTGCAGCACAAGATTTTTAAGTGTGTAAAAGTGTATGTACCTGCATATATACATTACATATGAATTCCCCCGGGTGTAGTTGTGTGTATGTGTTTGTGGGTCTGCTCTGCTTAGTACGCAGCTCTGTAGTCTGACCACAGTACCTCCTCCTCCTCTTCCTCCTCCATCTCCATATTTTCTTCTTCATCTGCTCCCTCTTTCTTCCGTCTTTCAGCCGGCCCGGTGCCCTCCCTGGCATGCCAGCTGATTCAGACCTCATCACGACTTATTAGCAGGGTGGTAAATATTCGCTGGGCTGTGCCCGGGGTTGGCATGGTGGCCAGCTGCAAACTCATTATCACTTTATTATTCTCTGTGTCTGCCTCTAATTTATTCCCCTGCTGCCGCCACAGCGCTCAGGGCCTGCCTGCTGTGCCTCGAGAGCATGCCCGTTCCTCCTCCTCCTCCTCCCCCTAATTCTCCCTCTGCTGAAAGGCTGAGGCTGTAGGAAGATGAGGTGAGGTGGGAAAGGTTGAGGGAGGGATGGAGAGAAAATAGTGGTTACTGGGGGAGAGATGGAGGGAGTATATGGAGGTGTGGAGGGATGGATGGCGGAGCGGGAGCTCATTACAGTGATGCTGATTTGGGAGAAGGGGAGTCAACCCGCTGCAGCAGTGACCCTGAAAGCCAGTTGTGCAGCGGATAAGTCAGCATTCTGGCTGTTTTTGTACTGTGGGGTCTCTGCTGGAGAATGCACACAGAGTAAAGTTTCTATGTCTTCTGTACATTTGAACTCCATTAGCTACTGTACAGCTGTCAATCAACAGGTAAATCTGTTTCCACGTCTTCCTCCAGCAGCTCAGTGGAGATACATCATAGTGTACGAGCCACGATCTGTACTACAGGGATGGAGTCACACCATCAGAGTCGGAGTTACAGAGAGACAGTCAGGGTAATTATAGGGCAGTTAGTTCAGTCTTTTAAATAATGCATTACCTTCTGTCATCAGGAATACGTTACCCTGCTATTATCTTCTAATCAGTTTAATTAAAAATAAAGCAAAATGGCAACAATTAGGTCATCGCTGAAATGTTTTCAATAACTAATGCAGGCTGTGTACTGAATCTGTTGTGTGGTGATGGTGAAAATGTACAGTAAGTGTAATGGAAGTGCCTTACACTTTTAAATGGTATTCAAGCATGTCATTTTCACCCCCCCCCCGTCACTCAGAGGTCATGCCCTCAGTATTTGTTTCCTAGGAATTTTGGGGGTTTAAGCAGCCCTGGGGGATTTTAAATTCTACAGTAAAACGAACGCATTTTAAAGCTCAGGATTCCAGTATATTTAGTCATAGTATTTGTCCAGCAGGACCCAGTAGGTTTTGTTCCTGGCAGTGGAGACGGCTGTGAAACGAGATGTAGAGCTGCATGTTGGGAAATAAAACGGTAACTCTCAACACGTAATTTTGTGATTCTAGGGAATAAAGGTCTTGTAGTTAGAGTTTAGTTAGTTGTGTTTATAAGCAGTAGTTGATACTGTTAAGAACTGCTCCACTCAAATAAAATATACTTGTTTTGAGACTTCAGCTCATGACTTTAGTATTTCTAAAATCCTGGCATCGAACCTGAGTTTCGGTTTTATTTATTTATTAAAACCTCTCTTAACTTAACAGTGTCCTCTTACTGTCCAGCTGCCAAATCCAGAACACAGAAGCTCTGAGTTAATAAAAAAGTGTTGATACTCTTATCTAGGTCTCCTGCAAACGTTAAAGTGCTTTTTTACCCTGGGTTTCACCTCTCAGGTGCCCTAACATCTGACTGGTGGAGGTTGTTGCAGCCTGAGGGCAAAATCTGCAAATATTGCTCAGGGCTGAAAAAAGTACTGAAACCTTTTCTGCATGTTTATCATGTAAGAAAAATAATTTAATCTGTATTTCAATTTACAGGTAATATTCTCCTAAAAATGCTAGAATTAAACATTATTCAAACATAAGGCAGTAAAGGAAAGTGCTTTTTTTGTAAAGATGCAAATACAACAGAAACCACACCTATTCCCTTAATGGTATGTTTGTACATTACATATTAACCGATTTGACTTTCCCGTGGAAAGTGCAAAGCACTAATTAAGAGTCCCATTAGGATGTGAGAGCGTGTTAATTAACAGCTCCTTAAATACAAACATTTAGCTCCTTCTAACACTCTGAGAGAGACACTCGCAGTCATCCTGAGAGGCAAATGTCAGCTCACAACAGACAAAAAGGCGAGCTGTTATTACTGTGAGGAATGAAAGGTTTCCTCACAGAGAAACTCACACAAAGCTGCCTGTCTGTGAGCGCTGCAGCTGACACCATCAAAAGCATCTCAAAAGTGGGAAGAAGCCTTAAAAAAGGCCCGGCAGCCTGAGATCAACAGCAGAATTGAGACATTTGTAAAGGTCTCCAGTAAAAGAAGGCTGAGTGCAGCAGACATCAAGGCTCAGCTAAATGAGAGCCAACATGTGAAAAAGTCCACTTCAACAAAGCAGAGGAGAATTCAGCAAGTAGGAATAATGAGCTGGAAACTTTTGTTCAATGCTAAGAAGCGTGCTTGGGCTAAATAGACTGACAGTTCAGAAAAAGCCCATTCATTCCCATGAAAGTTGCTCTAAAGAGTTTTTTAGGCTTCTGTGTTTTTGGGCCCATAGAGCACGTGCACAGTAGTCCTTCTCTAGCCAAGTTAGCTGAGAGCATGCACGTTCGAGACTTCCTCTGGCCGAGCTAGCTGTCTTCCTGTTGGCTTCCCACACACACAATTGGCTCTTCTACACTTTTTTAAATTTTATTGGACTGAAATGATCAAATTCTGATTATATGAAGAATCATTTCAGTGTGAAAAATGTAGCCGGTCCTTCTGTGATGATTGTGTTTGAGAAAAAGTCTGTTTGGGCCAGTGGGTGTCACATGACCGTAAAATACTGTAGTGTGGCCACCATACCAAAATCGCCTCGCAGCCAACCGCTGGGGGAGATTCCTACAGGGCTGGTCTTCATCTGCAGTTCTAAGCTGCTGCTGCTGTTAAGCCCAGTTCACCAAAGATTCGCGACTTGAAATGTGCAACTACTTGCAAAGCGCCGCTAAACGCTCTGAAACCTGCCGGTTTACACCAATGAGACAAGATGGTGTATCGTTTCCATAGCAACGACTCTGTACTTCCTGTTGTAACTGCCTGCGTTTTTTTGCAGCTGGATATAATTTGTAGCGTCTTAAAATCTGAATGAGGATAGTGATAGTGAGTTACTTGCTACAGTTGCATTTCTAGTATTGATGAAACGGCAAAAACATGAAAAAACGAGAGGGTCGAGGTGACCAGCTGACATCACTATCAGCTGATTGGCTGTTGAAACAGGTGACGTAAAAACCAGCCACTGGTGACTTGACAAGCTGAGTCGCAGGCGACGCCATCAGCTGGCTCGAGTCGAGCGGAGACGAGCCAGTTCACACTGCTGTGACGCTCTAAAACGGTTTCGTCTCGTCGTGAATCTTTGGTCTGAACTGACCTTTACTTTCCTTTGATGTGGGAAAGGATGGAAAAACGTGAGAGAAATTCACAAAAATCCAAAATAAGACATTATAAATTTGATGAAATTTAACTGCTTGAACATAAATTTGATTTTGAATGATTTAATCCTGCAGTGCATCTGTGTGTTTCCATCTTGACTTCACATATGACAGAGATCATGAGCACACAGATGGAGAGTGAAACCTAATGCCAGCATATCTTCATCTGCTCATCCATATGTGACACTCCTAAAGTAGAGTGACCACATTTAGGTGATGAGAAATTAACAGTAATATGTTTACTAATGAGTTTGTGTCATGATGGTGTTTATCAGTTGTATGTGTGGGAGACAGTAAGGTGGAACGGTTGTTTGTTCGGGTTGCCGGGGGGAACGGCGGGTACGGGTTGCACCTTCCGCTTCCCATTAGATGTGATCTGGAGGCAAATACAACAAACTGTGTCCTAATTGTTCCTGTTTCACCTGCTTTATACAGGTCAGTACTCTGTGAATAAATCACACAGAATTCTTTCAAAATTGTTCGGGTTTATATATTTGACCGTCTGTAAGTTGTTCAGAGTGGTTTTCTTAAACCTTGCACGTATAAATGAGTAGGAAGAAGGGTTGCGTATCTCTTTGATGTGCCGACCCCACGCCTCGCCAGACATGGCGACGAGAGGAGGCTCCCACACAATGTGAATGTTGTGCATTTTGTTATCGACACTGAGAAAAAGTATTTTGTTAAGACGAGAATGAAACCACTTTAATGTAGTTGTATATAATTGTTGAGAGTTGATGTTATTTACATCTGGGGATTATTTCTGTCGTAATTACTGTAAGAAAAAAACAAAACACAGCACTTCTAAAGTAAAGCATTTCAGTCACCTGTATTGATACAGAGCTCATTTCAGTACAGGGTATTGTGCGAATGTGATTTACATTGAACCTTTAGAGTTTAAGAGAGAAAAGGAATGTCTGTTGTGTTAAAATGAGTTGCAGATGTTAAATAAATCCAGCTCTCAGATGTGATCTGGAGGCAAACACAACAAACTGTGTCCTAATTGTTCCTGTTTCACCTGCTTTATACAGGTATACATATTTGTTACCACGGTCCCCGACTCTGGGACCCGTAACACATACATTGAGCTGCAGTCTTCATTATGAAGCTCTTTTGTTCTCTGCCAGCTGTCCTGGTCCAGATCTGTAGATTAAAGTCATTAATCTTGTCAAACAACATACCTGCAGATATCTCATTCTCACGATGCTGCAGATGAAGTGTCTGCGACAGGCACTGGATCCCTCTGAAGCCCTGATAAAGCTCTGTTAATTGACATGCTAATTGGATGTGTATCATGGTTTCTGTGTGATCAATGCAGGATGAGCCTGTTCGAGGCAATTAACTTCTGTGATAGTGCAGAGACGCTGTGAACAAAAGACTGTGACGAGTCTTTGTGTGTGTGTAGTTACATGCATGCATGGTTTGGTTGTGGTGGCGGTGGGGGGGCTGTACAGATGGCTGACTTCTGATTTGACTTCTGGTCACGGCCTTTTTGCCATCTTGATCTGGGGGAGTAGCATTCAGCTAACTTGTGTGCTGAGAACCCGTGGATTTTGGTCTATTGTTTTGGTTTTGTTGGTTTCGAGAACAAAGCAGTTGGCTGAAAGTGGCTGAAGGCTGCTCTGTTCTGGCCTCACAGAAGTTCAGCCCAATAGGACGTCTTACAACAGACATCCCAACTCGCTGTCTTGTTAGCTGAGTCCTGTAACTTCACTGATCGGTCTGATGAAGGTCTGTGGCTTGATATTATGGATTACATGAATGATTAAGAGCACTAGACTAAAACAATCTTATAAAATACTAATCAAAGGCTCAAAAGGCTGGAAATGGTCAATTTAAAAAAAGCTCAAATTTAGCCTGGTTAACAAAAAAATTGAATTGTTGTCACGATTAAATTGTTATTTTAAATTAAATAAGCTCTAGTCAGATTATGTAATTTAACTAAAATGTGACACTAATACCAGAAAAAGGCCCCTACATGAAAGAAAAAATGCCGATTTGGATGTTGATTCTCAGTGGGATTATTGTGATTACCAACCCTGATCTGATGATTTGATTCAGTGCTAATGTCAAAAATATTGAATGGAGCTTTAGAGGAACTGGCACAATTTATGTTAAGTAGAATCAAGTTGCATTTAATAAAGTAATGCATTTGCATCAATTATCTAACTAAAGTTAAAGCTAAAGTTAATAAAATAATAGATGAACTGACCCTGAAACACAAAATTATGAATGTATGTTTACCAAAGATTCTCAGATAAAAACCAGTATTCAAATAAAGGTCAGTTGCTAATAAAGTTCAGGACAAACAGTGATGGGGGTGGAATTACCTGTACTATAGTGGCAACTCTCGCTAGTTTTTCCGCTCTTTTGTAAATAGCTGCTTTCTTATTTTTCTCTTAGCTTAAAAAGTAACTTTTATAGACTTCTAAGTGGTGCCCCTCTACAATGATGGAGTTAAGAGTAGTTTTAATACGTTTTCTGGTCATTGGACTACTTCTGGGTTGCCGTGTCGCCGGAGGACAACAACAACAGCACGCCGCCATTGTTTACAGCCGGGATCAGCTGATGGCGCTCCGTCCGGCCGCTGTGAACTCTAACCTCCAGATCCCTGAGGAGCTCCGGAGGAAGCCTCAAGGAAGTAGAGGTAGAGGAAGGAGGTCGAGACAGCGGAAGGCAGAGGCACGGAGGGAGAGAAGGAGATTCAAGCTGTATCTACCCTCTCTCGTCATGGGGAATGTTAGATCGCTGGCTAATAAGATGGACGAGCTAACGGCATTAGCCAGGAGCCAACAGGATTTTCGCGAGTGCAGCATCATGTGCTTCACTGAGACATGGCTGCACCGGGACATCCCTGACCAAAATGTTACTATCACCGGCTTTCAGACCGTTCGGGCGGACAGGGACTGCACCGAGAGTGGTAAGCGGAAAGGAGGTGGGCTTGCTGTTCTAGTTAATGACAGATGGTGTAACCCTGGCCACATTACAATCAAAGAACGGGTCTGCTGCCCTGATATTGAACTTCTGGCTGTGGGACTCCGGCCATATTATCTGCCCAGGGAAATCCCACGTTATTGTGGTAGCAGTCTACATCCCCCCTTCTGCTAACCCGATGGCGGCTTGTGACGTCACTCATGGAGTCGTAACCAAACTACAAACAAGACACCCGAGCGCCCTCATCATAATCTCGGGGGACTTCAACCACATCACCATGGACACATGTACGTGAACTGTTCGACCCGAGAGGAGAGGACCCTGGACTTGCTGTATGCTAATGTGAAGGATGCATACAGCTCTTCCCCCCTCCCCCCACTGGGCAGGTCAGACCATAACCTGGTGCACCTCAAACCCTGTTATGTGCCTGGTTAAACGACAGCCAGTGACTACCAGGACAGTGAGGGGATGGTCAGAGGAGACCCAGGAGTCACTGAGAGGCTGTTTTGAGGTGACCGACTGGAATGCACTCTGTGAGCCACAGGGTGAGGACACTGATAGGCTCACAGACTGCGTAACGGACTACATTAACTTCTGTGTGGACTCCATTGTCCCAACAAGGACTGTCCGTTGTTACTCGAACAACAAGCCGTGGGTAACAAAGGACATTAAAGCCATCCTGAATGCCAAGAAGAGGGCTTATAGAGCTGGGGACAGGGAGGAGCTGAGGACCATTCAGATGGACCTGAGGGTGAAGATCAGAGAGGCCAAGGAGAAGTACAGGAGGAAGTTGGAGGGGAAACCCCAGCAAAACAACATGAGAGAGGTCTGGAGTGGCATGAGGACCATCACTGGCTTCAGGCCGGTTGGCAGAGGGACTGACGGTGGTGTGGACAGGGCCAATGAACTTAATCTGTTTTTCAACAGATTTGATACAGCGGCCTCTGCCCTGCCCCCACCTGACTCTTCTGTTATCTGCCATGCAGCACCCTCACCTCCACTACCCCCTCCTGCCCCTCCTTGCTGCTCCCCACCCTCTGGTGAGGGACCAGCTGCCCTCTGCAGCACGATGGCTCCACTCCTCCCCCATTGGAAACTTCCACGATGAGCTTCACAGCTGACCAGGTGAGCAGACAGCTTCACTCGGGAAAGGCTGCAGGCCCTGATGGTGCTCAAGGCCTGCGCCCTCCAGCTTGGTGGAGTACTTCAGAAGGTCTTCATTATGTGCCTGAATCTTCAAAGGGTCCCCGTGATGTGGAAGACGTCCTGCCTCGTTCCTGTGCCTAAGACGTCACGTCCCAGTGGATCGAAGGACTACAGACTGGTGGCTCTGACCTCCCACATCATGAAGACCCTGGAGAGACTGGTCCTGGAACAGCTCCGGCCCATGGTCAATTCACACTTGGACCCCTTACAGTTCGCTTACCAGCCCCGACTTGGAGTAGAGGACGCCATCATCTACCTGCTTAACCGTGTCTATGCTCACCTGGACAAACCAGCGAGCACTGTGAGGGTCATGTTCTTTGACTTCTCCAGTGCATTCGACACCATCAGGCCGGCTCTACTGGGTGAGAAGCTGACAGCAATGCAGGTAGATGCCCCACTCGTGTCCTGGATCGTTGACTACCTGACTGGAAGACCACAGTATGTGCGCGTACAGCACTGTGTGTCGGACAGAGTGGTCATCAACACCGGGGCCCCACAAGGGACAGTCCTCTCTCCCTTCCTCTTCACCATTTACACCACTGATTTCAACTACCAGACAGAGTCCTGCCATCTTCAGAAGTTTTCTGATGACTCTGCTGTGGTTGGATGTATCAATAACAGTGAGGAGGCTGAGTACAGGACAGTGGTGAGAAACTTTGTCACATGGTGCAAGGATAATTACCTGAAACTAAATGTGACAAAGACAAAGGAACTGGTTGTGGACCTGAGGAGGAAAAAGACTCCGGTGACTGTTTACATCCAAGGGGTCAGTGTGGACATTGTGGAGGCCTACAAGTACCTGGGAGTGCACATTGACAATAAACTGGACTGGTCTACACTGAAGCCCTGTACAAGAAGGGACAAAGCCGCCTCTATTTTCTGAGAAGGCTGAGGTCCTTCAACATCTGCAGGATGATGCTGAGGATGTTTTATGAGTCTGTGGTGGCCAGCGCTCTCCTGTTTGCTGTCGTTTGCTGGGGCAGCAGGCTGAGAGTGGCGGATTCCAAGAGACTCAACAAACTGATCAGAAAGGCCAGTGATGTTGTTGGGGTGGAGCTGGACTCTCTGACAGCAGTGTCAGAGAGGAGGATGCAGTCTAAAATACGTAGCATCCTGGACAACACCTCCCACCCACTCCACAACGTGCTGGTCAAACTCAGGAACACTTTCAGTGACAGACTGATTCCACCAAGATGCACCACAGAGCGCCACAGGAAGTCATTCCTGCCTGTGGTGATCAAACTTTATAACTCCTCCCTCCGAGTGTCAGACACCTGAGCAGAACTCATTATGGACTCATGATGTGCAATAACATATTCATAACGATGTGCAATAACGTATTCATAACGATGTGCACTAACTTCTTCATTACAATGTGCAATAACCTTCTCTTTATTATAGCAAATTTTTCTTATTTGTACTTATTGTATTTTACACTACTATTTTATGTCTATTTATATTTCATTTATTTATTTCCTTTCTACTAGTACTTCTCTATACATGTGAGCGACTGTAACTGCATAATTTCCCCTGAGGGGATCAATAAAGTATTCTGATTCTGATTTCCACAGCACTAATTCCATCAGTACAACAACACGACTCTGCTGAACAGAAATACATTTTTATTTACCAGTCAATTTGCTGTTCAGTGAAACTCAACATTTCCTGCAGATGTTTCACATGAAAAGCCTACCAGTGAAGACTGATATTATGCCCTTTGAGCTGCTGCAAAGCTTTTAATGTGAAACATTTACAGGAAGTGTCAATTTCTTTTATTGACCGTAACTTAACAGCAGTCAAAAAAACAGCAAAGTTGAAGCAACTGAAATTAATTAGTGAATGAAAACAATGTATTGGTTAAAATGAGCCGCAGAGAAATGACATGAGTTTGTGTTACTGGTGGAAATAGTGCTGTGGAAATGCACATTATACTGAATTTATCAAAACAACAGTTAGACATGGAGGAAGTGTTGACACCAAAAACAACAAGTTAAAAGAGAAGCAGATAAGAAAAATGTCTCACTAAAATATGATAAAATTTACTTATAAAACAGTAGAAATTAGAGGTCTGTCTCACATATAAGCCTGTTTCAAATTAAGACCTGGTTCTCTCTGCAGTTGAGGTGAAAAGGAGAATTTACAGTAACACTTTGGGACCTTCACTAAAATAGAAAAAGGTGTAGAACAGACTGCTGAAAAACTTTAGAACACTTAGGCAACGCTTTTCCAAAAGATTTCTAGGATCAAGTGTTGAAAATGTGTTGGCAGTGTCGCATCAGAGTGCAAAGGAAAGATGGTTGATGATTAATGGGGCCCTGAGCTGCAGACCGTGACAGGTCTCTTTCAAACTTTAAATCCTGTAGTTCAGAGCACAGGCCGAGAATACTTGGCAGTGTTCCCAATCGCCTGCCTCACTGTTGACTCTTTTATAATGGTTTAGTTTTGCTCTCCAGGGCCTTACAGGTCCTTACAGGGCTAACTGTGGCTTTAAAGTTGTGTAATCCACTAAAATAACATCTGATTGACTCTTTTTGCAGCTAAAGCACATGACTAGCTGATGGGTAGACTCTGAAATAATGTCTTTGACTTCTTTGCACCATGACAAAGATCTATAAAAGTTTAAGTCATAAATATAAGTATAAAAAAACTTTCCCTTTTATGAATTCATGAATTCAGAATCACTGACTGGGTGCAATGCAGCATCTGAGTTGACACTGTCCCTGTGTCACAATGCAGCTTGGTTATTTCCTGCTGTCCCTGTTTGCTCCCTGTACAACTATTTCTCAGTTTATTATGTCAACAGAACAAGTCGATTCGAGACTGATTTCCTATATTCGCTGTATATATAGTATATACTTGTGAACACATGCACGTACTCTGGATGAACAGACCTCTGCAGTTTTCCTGCTTTCTGGCTTTCACTGTTTTCTTTATATGGTTTTGGTGACAAGTAATAACGACAACAGTGATGTTGGCATCAACATGTGTACTTTTCTGTAATTTTCCGTATGTATTATTCATTGACCATCAGTCCCAGTGGGATGCCGGCATCCCGCCTACTGTTTAACTGAAGCTTGTTCATGGACCGATCAGTCAAGGTATTAATAGCTCTGGTCCTTAGGAGCAAAATGAGCTATCATGCTTGGTTGTAATCCATCCTTATGTGTTGTTCTGGTGGTCCAAGCAACATGAGTGAATCATAGTTTGGTTGTGTCCCATTCTCCTTAATGGGGGAAGAGGCTGTAACGAGTTAAGTGAATATTTGTTATTTGTAAGCTTTTCACATTCTAGATGTCGACACTTGACCCCTACGGAGTCAGAAAGTGCAGTGACACGGTTTGATCTTCAGTAAAGTTACTTTGAGTAAAGGTTTGTTGTTGCACTTCATCAGCTTTTGTTATTCATGCTGCTGTAAGCTCACAGTTGCTGTCAGTTTCACCAAAAACAGATTTCACTGATCAGATTGCACATATTTAGAATTCTGATAAAGTGCATTTTGTTAAATACATTTTCTTGGCGAAACCTAAAGTTACTGTATATAATCCTTCATAAATCTTCAATGCAATTATACACATCACATTTTTGATTATCCCAAAAATGTGCAATAACTCCTTTTTTTTAAGCTAATAAGAGACTTTGAGAGGCAGATAAATGCAAATAGTACAAAAACGTGATTGAAGCTCTACTATCTACTGAAGCCCTTAAGGCCTTTACACACCGGGGACGTAACGAATAAATGACACGAAAATGCGAAATACTCGCTTGTAAATATTTACTCTACTACATCCAGAAGTAAACTAATCTACTCACTATCCTGCATCCGGCGGTGCTGCTACACGCGTCGTCATGGAGTTCATTGTCTTTATAAATTTGATGTCCTTTGTCTTATAATACAGGCTGATGAGAAACACAAACGATCAACAGGTCCGGAGTTGTGATGCGACGTCTGTTCTGTACATGATTGGTTGATGCCTTTATTTGCTGTTATTCATAAGCTCAGAAAAATTGACCTCGTTTCGTTGCATAATATTCACGTTCTGTGTGAAAGTACTCATGACAAAACCAATAGTTCGAAAAAAAAATATTGACGTGCCAATTAATCGCACGAAAAAAAACGCCTCCGGTGTGTAAAGGCCTATAAAGGCAATAATTCAGATATACAGTATATACCATATTATCATATGATTGTCAGTCTTCTAATCTGTATGGAAACAGGATCTGGATGTGTTGCTTATTCCAGCAGAAAGTTTAATGTATTTTATCTCCAGTTTACATCTGGAAAAGTTTCCTAATAGCTTAAATATTTCTCTCACAAAGGTGCTTTTCATTCTTGTGTTTTGGGTCTGAAGCCTTAAATACTGGAGGGACACACTTTATTATTGCTGTGTTCCATTGAATGCATTCTCCTCAAAATGTGAATTAGCACAGATTGCTGTTGGAGAAGATGACATACAATTTATATAAAACGTCAGACAACTTTTGGAGGCTTTAAGAATCTCTACATTCACTTTTGCAGACTTTGAAATTACCCCATTTATTCTCCCGTTCTTTTGAGTTGTTGTTGTGAGTTGTTGCTCTGTTTTGTAAATTGTTATTTTTTATCACAAATCAGAAGAAAAATGAAACACATCTTTCTTTGGTGGATCGGCTGTCTTTGCTTCAGGCACAGCAAACTCTGTTCCCAGTAATGTAACACCTCCATCCTATATTTTTTAAATCTTTTTTTTTTGTATCCAAAATTAGCTACAGGCTCACTGGTGAAGCCTTTCTTCCTTTATATGGTGAGAGGGGCAACATGTTTTTAAGAGCCAAGGACGCAGGAGATAAAGTTCCATCCTCAAAAACATAAAAACCTCCAGCTTCACCCCTCAAGAGGAGATGATGGGAGCACATATTCCCACTGGATGCCAGGCTGCACACTCATTAGAGGGAGCTCAGTATAAAGCATAACTCTGATGCCTCCTTTTAAAAATGCTCATTAGAAAGTGTGTGTGGTGTTTTTTGGAGGTCCCCAGCAAACCTCAGAGCCATTACCCCATCAAGCACCCTGCCCTCAACCGAGTCCCAGTCAGCCCATATAGGCCAGCGTAGGCTCCCTCCACTGTTATGTCTTAATCACACATACTTCTATGTCTGGATGAATGTCTGCTGAGGCCTCCGTCATGTCCAGCTCACAAGGGGTTCGGTGTATTATTGTGTGTCAGTTTTGGAGTAGACTGGCTCCAGACCTCTGAATCCACTGCCCAGTTTTCAGATTTATGAAGGATTGACAGGTCTGCAGCCTTTTACTTCAGGCCGCATTTTGGAAGTTTTGTTTCTCTGCAGAGTCATGAAGGTGACATTTCAGTCTGATCTTCTTTCTCTCGTTGATTGTTTGTGTTCATCAGGGCTGAAGACTGTCTGGTGGGGAAGGACGCAGTAGAAGTAAGAACCCCTGCATGAACCTGAGATGGCACAAAGAGCCTAAAACACAAGGTGAGTCTTCAAATAGAAACCAATAAAAAAAAAACAACAGGTAGGTGAAAAATAAAGGGTATTTTCATATAAAGAGAGCTTGACAAGAAATATTGACATGCTAAAACAACAACTGAAATAAACAAAACCGGCCATAAAAAAACTTAAAAAAAAGACATCACTTGAACAAACAGACTGCTTGTGCTGTTTGTCGGATATGTAATTTACATATCTGACAAACAGCACAAGCAGTCAGGCAATCGCACAAGTTGCTAACAAAGCAAAGTTTGTCCTATTTTCTGAATAATAAATATTATACGTCATTACTCAACCTGTCTGTTTTAAAAGTGTTGAGTGTTTCCATTTTATACGTCTTTATACCTCTACTCCATTTATTTACTAGTTTATGATGCCTTATTATAAACTACCCAAAAGTGTTTAAAGTAAAGCCTCAAATAAAACACGATATGGCATTTATGTCATATCACTCCACACAGATCTGATGTTTTCGTCTGCCGTCATTTTCTGTCTCTCCAGTGGAAACTTCAGTCGATGTTTAAGTCACATGGTTGAAGTACGTCATGATTTATTCGCTTTATAGTCTGTTTCCATTGCACTTTGTCGCATTTTGCTTTTATCGATACTGTATCAAGATATGCTATCTGGGCTGTGTTGTTAACTAACTAGCTAGCTAACGTTAGCTTACAAAAATAGCCTAGCTAACGTTAGCATATCTTAGGAAAGTTAACGTTTGATTAAACATCTCTAAATAGCCTTGACATGTTAAATCCACCTAGTTGTATTTAGTCATGCAAACAAACCTTTATCCTGCTGTTTTTTCTCATCTTCTGGTTTCTTCTTCTTCTTTGGATATGTCCTTTTTTTGCATGTTACTTTTTTTCTGCTATCTCCGTGGACAGAGAAGTGGGCCGTCTGACTGTGTTTGCATCAAAATGCAGTTAACGTCCTTCACAGTGTGCATGAACGTGACACCAGCTCTGACAGAGGCAGCAGGAATTGATTAAACCACTAGTATTTGCTAGCCAGCCCGTTAACATAATTTTTGTATGATTGCCATTGACATAATATAGTAACCCCCCCTGGTAGCAACCGAGGCCTTAAACAGACACTTAGTTTGCTTGTGCGTCGCTCTGGCTTTGTCGATACACCAACTTTTCCAACTCAGCCTCAGTAAAAACTTTTTAAGCAATATTTTGAGATCAAATATATCTGAATATTTCTTCCACCACTGGTTATTTCAATCAATAGCCAATTGTCATTGGGTGTGTGTGTGTGTGCGCGTGTCATTGAGCCAGTGGAGGTTACAGTATGTACTACAGGATATGTGTGTGTGTGTGTGTGTGTGTGTGTGTGTGTGTGTGTGAGTCAGAAGTCAGATAAGTGTCAGCCATTAAAGAGGGTCTATTTAATGAATTTTTGTTCAGTATTTTGTATGTATTGTGTGTCTGTGTGTGCGTGAGTACATTAAAGTAGACCTATAATATGACAGCCACAGTACTGTATGTGTGTCTGTATGTGCGTGCTCCTGTGATTTGATTGGCACATGTCACACACGTCAGTCAGCGAGAGAAAGGAAAAGGAACATTTAAATTCCGGTTATTCATGCCCTGCTGCTCTGTTTAATGTCTCGCCGAGATCTAATTACCGCCGCTCTGAATCTCGCTGCACGCTTTTAATTAACACGCCCAAAAAAGGGAAATGGAGCAAAAATGTAAAATTAATTGAATGGAATTTGTAATTCAAAGTGCGAGAGTGAAAGAAGGAGAGGAGATCAAATGCGAGTCCGTACTTTTAAGAGTTGGCTCCCGTGGGGTTTCCCACCCTGTGTTTCAAGGCTTGTGTGTTGTGATCCACAGAGGGGCCACAGCCTCCATTTTCAAAACGAGGCACCAGAATTAAGTTTTATATAGAGCGGAATAATGATGTGGATTCTTGCTGGGAGAAATAGGCTTTTAATAAGTGAGGGCTGGCAGAGAGGGTCTCCACTCTCAAGGCTGCAGAGTCTGGATTAATGCAGCAGGCAGGAATCATTTAGACGAATCACTCAAGCTCACACACTATTGATTTCACCCAACAGGTTCACTAACTCACACACACACACACACACACACACACAAGCTGAAGGACTTCATTCCATTTAACTTGTTTTTCCAAAGTTAGTTTCATTCTTCAATAACTCTTTGGTAGGTAGATGGAAAAATCTGATCACTGTTTTAAACTCAAAAATATCTACCCAACAGTACGATTAAACTCTATAATTCATCATATTTTTACCTGTTTTATAACCACATTATGTCTACAGTTCAGCCATGACTCTCTTGAAGCTGATTGATTGGTTGAAGCTGATAAGAAGCAGCATATTTGTTTTAGTCTTAGCAGCCAATAACCAGTGTTGGACAAAAGTAGCAATACAACAAAGTAAAAATAGTCAATAACAAGTAATTGTCCTGCATTCAAAATGACTAGTATCTTAAAAATGTGATCACAAGGTATTCATTATGTAGAATGGCCCTTTCAGAGTGCTATAATATAATATATAATGTATTCTTATTACTGATGAAGCCCTTAACTACTTTTTGTACTGTTGGTTAGTTTGATTTATAGTTATGCTTTATATTTATTTTCTTTTTAAAATCTAAATCTGCAAAGTAACAAGTAACTATAATTGCCAAAAAGTGAAGTGGAATAAAACAGTACAATATTTCCCTCTGAAGTGGAGTGAAGTATAAAGTGTAAATACTCCAGTAAAGACAAACCCGTCTTAAAGGTCTAGATATTAATTATATTAACTATATAAATAACAGGTATATTCTCATGCATAATTGAAAAGTTGGACTTAAAAATGATAATTAATTTTGTTGCTCAACAGATTATAAATGAAAATACAGACCTGTTTTCCTGTTGTGCCAAATAAAACTGGTGTAAACTAACTAGTTTATTTTCATTATCGACTAATTTGTTGTTGTTTTTTTTCCAGAAAACGACAGAAATTAGTAAAAAAATATCTTCTTTTGTCCGACCAACAGTCCAAAAGAGAAAAGCAGCAAATCTTCACATTTGAGAAGCTGGAATCAGCAATTGTTTAGCATTTTTGCTTTAAAATAACAAAATGATTGATTATCAAAATAGATAGATTTTCAGTTGATCAACTAATTGATCGGCCAAGCTAATAACTTCTCAGGTGTAGTGTTCCTGTGTTAAAAGTTAAGATAACAGCAGTATTTGGATCGGGGATTGTCCCTTTTATTTTGATTAATTTATTATCATTACATAATAACAGTTGCATTCAGTGTTGTACTATTTATAATAAGGATTCTGATAGGGCAATCCATAATCAGCCAAATAAATAACTTTATAGATGACTACATTACTTTTTAAAAATATCCAGCAATAGAAATAATGAGCTGACACATGGGTATAAATATTAGATGTCACTGGAAACCTTCCCATAATGTTTAATACTTTAATGTTGAGAAGTGTAGTTATACTCATGGCTATAAACTGTGCAGGAAAATAAAATACAGACACTCACATGTTTGTATTTGAACAAAATATTTTCTTTATTCTGCAAGAGAACTGAATATGGTGGAGCTCCACTGATAACGCACGAGTTCAGCTCAGAAACAAAATGGAGAATCTACAACCAAGAAACTATTACAAACCAATACGAGAAAGTAAAGTGAAGTGTGATTGGCCAAAACCATTTCAAAGAGGAGAATACCAAGAGAAGCTGGTAGCACATATGGCAGAGGGCAACACTGAGAAAGAGACCCGTTACCGTTGTCTTTAAGTCTGGGATAGTTGGGTGTTTGGGCCTCTTCACGCCAACGTTAACGGCCGCAACATTTTCTACCAAGTTCAAGTCATTTGAATGAACGTGTTGTAATCAGAGGATGGTCGTTGTGCATCTTGACACACTAATTTGGCCTCTGAGGTGGTGATGTTTTTCTTTAGCTGATCACTTTCATAGAAGTCTTTGAACCCAAACCCTAAGAGCAAGTTTCACCATGCTGTTTCAGATCAATGAATAAAACATTAACTTAATCTGTGACATTAGAAAAACCTTTAATAATGAGGACAAACATATCCTTAAACATTTGTAAGCGTATTGATCTGATGTGCCAACAGTAGACGTAGATTTCTCTTCCTCAGTGTTGCGTTGTTATAGCATTAAAACAACTGACACAAAAAGGACAGGAACTTGTTTCAGCTGTAAGCAGTGATGTTAAATTTGCTATATTAAATTCAGATCTGAATACACCATAAACAGACAAATAACAGTTGTTTTTCAAAGACATCTTTTTTACCATTTTTCTTTTATACACAAAAAACAACAGTCAAGAGTACCAAATATGCATGCTGGATCTGTACGTATGTCAAAAAGGGAGGGAAGGGAAGGGTGGGTGTCATATACACTTTTTTTAAAATCTTTTTTTTTAAGTTTATTTTTTCAAAAGTTATTTATTTTCATATATATATATATAAGAAGATGTTACTCCTCGAAGCTGTGCTGGGTACTGTGATCAGATAAGCAGTGGTAAGAACACAACACGACTCCTTGGTGAGAATCACAAACATATTCGAACCTGGCTGCAAATAAAACTTTGCAGGACTGCTTGAGGGCGAGTAGTAGTAGTAGTAGTAGTAGTAGTAGTAATAATAATAGTTGTAGTACAGGAACAACAGACAGTTGCTATTTTAACAGTCCTGGGGTAGTAGTAGTGAGTATAAACACTGACAGAAAAAAAAGTAACAGCAGGCTTATTGTACCTTTGTGTTACAGAGACTGCACCTTGTTAGAATCAGAATGTACCTTTATTTTCTGAGAGGTGAACCTAAGCCTGTTTCCTGGAGTTATTAGAGTTACAGTCGAGTTTTCCAAAGTGAAAACTCAACCAAACAGTCTGTAAAAGTAAACTTGACAAAACAGATATTTTGGTTTGTCCCACTGACCCTCCTTTAACTGCTTTTTCTCTCTGCCTGTTCTTTGTACTACTATGAGCGACACCTGCACTTTGGGGGTCGACGCACCTGAGGGAAAACACTCGCCCTCCATCACGAACCCCTCGCTGACAGAAAAGGGAATATTGCATGTTGTGGTGGAGAAGGACATGAAGGGATATCGTCCAGCAGAAACCTCAGATACTGTAAGTGTTGAATTTATCATTATTTAAAACTGACATTTTATTAGGGGTTTAAAACCCCCCCATATACTGTAGAATTTCCACTTGGTGAGCTGCACATCATTCTTTTGAATTTGATTTAGGTACTTCTTCTGAAAGTATTGAAATCAAACATATACATTTGAGTCAAATTAAACTCTTAACGCCCCTGTTGTAAAATGTACGGAGCCCCCCAAGTTCCAAAAAAACAAGTTCCAAATCTTCCACAATTATTATTAATTATCCTAAATCTATTGTGCACAAGGTATTTTTAAGATATGTAGCCCCAAAAGTCCTATAAAACAAGATATTATCATGTGCAAAGATACAAGATATAACATTTAAAATGTGAAAAATGGATTGCCACCAATTTAAAGAAAACCTAATCTGAAACCCACCAAAATACACTTTTGTTCTTGAGGTTTCTGCAGGACATTTTCAACACAAACCAAACTGAACTCCAGCTACGGTCATCATGTGCAAATATATGAAGTAGCATGAGTGAGAAAGCTGTGACTCTGGGACTTTGGGTAGTTTTCTTTTAAATCCTCAACAGAAGTCAGTTTATATTGACAGCACATAAACTGAAGAGTGCAGATCAAGTTAAATCTGATTGATTTTTTTTTACCACTGGGACATCATTGAACAAGGATTTTTAAAGATGGATCCTTCCTGACATGCCACAAAAAGTACCTGTTTGAACTATTTTTTTAACACAAATGGACAGATCAACCAACAATCCTAGCTAGCTGTACGGGACACTCATTCACACAACATGGTTTTATCTTCTGCGTTGTGATAATATCAAGGCAATGGAGATAAAAAACATCACTGAAACATCCCTTTCCAATGATCAACAACTGAAGGATTAACAAGAACTGAAATCTTTGGTCTAAATGTTTTGGGGGGGGAATGAAAACAGTCAAAGATCAGCGACTACGCCTCAAAACAACCCTTCAAACTGTAACATCTTTAACTTTATATATATGATAGATACGACATCTCTGTGTAAATGTGACTCATGATGCATACGCAGACATCACAGGTAAATATTAACAAAAGTCTCTTGTAGATGATGATGTGTGCAATTTCAGACAAGCCCTCTGTGAAGGAAAAGGTCCGAACATATCGCTGAGAAAAGTTTCAAAAAGCGCCTCCTTCCCTCCTAAAGTAGCTCCACGTTTGCCTGTAACGAATACTGTACATCTGTCATAAAACTCTAAAAACCTTGGCCCTGCTCACCATAAAACAAAAGGGAACTCTTCGTTTTTTGTTTTTCTTTAATAAATGTATATTTTCATATAAAGACATTCAACAGTGAGCAATGCAATATAGTTCAAGTAATAGAGTTAGGGTTTTTTGAGTTCCCTATTCGAAAAACAAAAGTCGGCTAATAAAAAAAAAAATAAATAAATAAAACCTTCAGACTGTGTGGTGATGGAGGGGAAGGAAAGACTATGACATCCTTTTTGGTGATGATGCTGTGTCTAAGCTACAGGGAGCCATGAAGGACAAGCCTCTTGAAGTGAGGACACTACAAAAGTCAAAGTTGTGGGGATCTAGCTTAATCGACTGAGTGTGATTTAAGTATCAATGCAGAAAAAACCCTGATTTATTTCTTTTTTTTTTTCTTCAAATCGCTGGCTTTGTTGTGTGGTAGTTTCTTTAAGGTAAACTTGAAACACCTGAGGGTTAATGACCGGAAACGTATGGAGACAATAAAAAAGTCTGCCAAATCGAACGGGCCTGCATTTTCCGATAGCACCTTGCGAGTTAGGATCATCTTGTTTCTGTTACAGACGAACATGACTGCGGTGCTTAGAAGGAGAAAAAAACCAAACAGCTTTGGACCCGGACTGATCCTTTTTGTACATTCAAGATTATATCGACAAACCCCGCCTTGCTGTCCCGTTAGTCCACGAGAAAGAACAAAGACCGTCCTCACAGCAACAGATACAAAACACAAAGGAGGCGGCTGTGTCCCAATTCAGAGGCAGATGACTTTAAAGAACGCCAGATACAAAAAAGGGGAAGTCTAAACCTGGACCTGGACCTCCTCCGCATATTGCACTAATTCTCGCAATTTCCCGCCTGTAATCATAGTGGATTCTGGTATCAGTATCCGTATGATACTTGACAAAACACTGGATTGGATATCTGAAAAAACAAAAGCTAAAATCTTATTGACAAATTTACCCTGAAACATCCCATTAATACTTGGAACCACAGTTTGTGCGAGCTGTCCTGAAGGAAAGCAGTCGGGAAACTGCAGAAGTTTGCAATCGCTTTGGAGGCCTCAAAAAATACAAACATCTGCAGAAGCATCATGCTCAATAGGAGAAAAGTATGTCAGAGCAACAAATGTCAGAAACAAAAAAAGCTTTGTTGCCATCTGAAGTCGATAGTGGAGAAAACGGTGACATTTATCTACTAATTCCTGGATGAGAAATCGCTTTGTGTTTGTGACATTTGATCTGTCATACAGAGCTCAAACTTGTGTCTATTGTCAGCAGACGTATACCGAAATGAAGTCAGGTTTGGGAATACAAAAGACCACAAACTTTTGGACAAAGTCACATTTCTCGGCTGGATTCCAAAGTGGCACCTGAAATAGGACACAGCCAACATCTCACCAACTGTTAATGTCCAGCTGTGTTGATTCAGTCTCTTCTATTTCTTCCTCCACACTTACTAAACTGTTGTAGCTAAACATGGATGGTAGAGAGGGACAGCTGGGGCTGGCAGTATGCTTCAAGCTAATACTTCAAGCTAAATCCAATTTGGCCTTTCCCTCAGATGCCAAACAATTGCTTTGTGACGTTTGGGTTTGATTTCTGCAGTTGTTGCTCCGTGAAATATCATACAACTGCTTGCAGGCTGTATTAACAACTTACTGTTACACAGTTATGCTGACTTTCATGTAGCTTTGTTTACTTTTGTTTTTAGGAACTTGCCTGTCAGTGTCCATGACGAGACGAGATTGGAACAGTTACACAAAAGACATCACAGTAAGTACTGTATGTTTCCATCCACCTTTTTTGTGCATTTTGAACCACTGGTGTTATTTAAAGCTCGTCTTTATCAATATGCCATAGATCGTTTTTGAAAGAGACGCTGACGTTGCCAAGTTTACTTCTGTAAACGTGCAAGAATGCAGGATTACAGAAAGCAGCAATGAAACGTCATGTCGAACCAGTGCTTAAACACAAACTTATTCGCATTTTCTTTTGTCAGATTTTCAGAAGTAGTTTTATCATTTTAGTGTTAATGAGAGTCTGAAAACAGGTCAAATTGGATTAAGTACTGCCGCCTTTAGGAGACACTGCTTACTATCAATGGCTTTCAGCTCCACAAACCTCGCCTCCCCCAACTCATCTACCTAATGTGAGCGGACTATATCAAGGGCCGGGCGCGTGGGGGGAGATAAGGGTTACTACACTGTAGGGTGTCGAGGAGGACATTGAGACGGGGGTATAGATAAACACGTGGTGGGTACAACCAAGGTTGTATCATTCACTCACAATGACTCCTCTGCAGCTTCTCAAACAATGGCCCTCTTCCTACAACCTGATACACTCCTTCAGACGTACCTGTGTGTGTGCGCGTATATATATGTGTGTGTGTTTGTGGCCCATACACTCTGATTCTGGCTTATCATACAGTGAAAAACACCACAGAGGACAGAGGGAGGGCGGTGCTGTGTCTCTGACTTTGTAACCAGCGTCGTCTTTTAAAAGAGTTTTTTGGTAGTCGCCGTCTCAAATGTTATCCTGTAAAAAAAAACAAAAAGAAAAACTGGCTAGCTGAGTGGCTGTGTATCTCGGTTTTAGAGAAAGGGGGTGGAGTGAGAACAGCTGCCTTTGTTTGCCACAAACCAGGGTCAAGAAATCCGGAAACTTTCGCTTTTCATTAGGATCTTAAAATAGCTGCAGATTATCAGACAGGCAGCGACGGGACGACTGTCTGGGGACACTAGTTCCCCCCCAAGACACAACGGCGATCCCGTTCATCTCCTTAGAAATGTCTCCCTAAAAAGGAACAGCCAATGGTTGAGCAGTATCTTCGTGACAACAGCCAATCAGTAATAACAGAATTTCAAATTTCTAGGAAGAATAGAATGCAACTTGGTTGTGTTTTTCTCGTCAGTTTTTCAAGATATTTTTTATTGTGTGATGCTTCCACTGGTTATAAAGTCGAGCACCGGCAATAAGTTCTGAGTTTAAAAAAAAAAAAAAAAGAAAATCACAAAATTAAAGAGGAAACGAAGCAATCAGACAAACAAATAAAACTGAATTTCACTCCAAAAGCTTCACTGTGCACTTTGATTATCGCTTGGACCTTAGTGCATCTCACTCTCTTGGACCTTAGTGCATCTCACCCTCTGCTGGACTGCTGAACTACACACCGCTAGATTGCACGTTCTTTCAAGTTTTCAGTATTTTCTTCTAAAGCCTATGTCTTCAGCTCGGGACGTCGCCTCCGTCTACCTGCTCTCTGCGTTACACATAAAACATTTTATCAAAGCTTATTATTTCTGAAGGTTTCGTAACAAAAAAAACCAAAAACACAAACAGTCCCAGTTTTTCAACCCACAGTCGTTAGCATATATTCACGCATCTCTTTTTTTTAAACCACACATAAAATGGGTTTCAGGTTCCACGGTCAGACTCTTTTTTTTTCCTTCCTTCATGCTTTCCTTCCAAAGGATGATTTTGGTGAAACCGACCATTTGTAACCTTTTCTTGTCTGGTTTAAGTGTAGCAACATTTGTTCCCTCAGCACTCTGAACGTCATGCTGTGATTTGGTCACATAGTGCTCCCTATGCCAGTGTTTCAATTCCAACATTTCCACGAACTGGTGAGCAGAGCGGAGCGGCCAAGTCTGTGGAAATGTTGGACTCAAACGTTGGTTTCACCCCGAGCAAACAGTTTCAGTCCCGGCAGAAAGTAGACGTGTGTGGCATCAGAAAAATACCTCTGAAGATGAAACTGAATTATTTTCTCAATGACTCAATCACTTGTCTATAAAATGTCACAAAAATAATGAAAAATGTATAAAGTTCAATGCCATGTGCTGAAGTATGATTAGATTGATCGATTAATCATTTGAGCTTTAGTTTCAACGTGGGGGAAGCTAGGTGAGTGAATCACAGAGTGACGTCCGGAGTGCTGAGGTCACAGATGGGACTCGTTTAAGTGCTTCTTACTCGACAGTCTGTATTTACAGAAGGTCCTGGCTTTTCTGTTTACGTACCATTTGGTCCCCCCCCCCCCAAAAAAAAAAAAAAAGGCTATTTGGTGCACAAGCATGTGGCCTAAAACTCGGTTTTATGTGTGGTCTCAAACACACCATTCGTTTGCTTTTTCTTCACTCCGTTCTCCATTCACCAAAAGAAAGAAAAAAACTAAGAAACACACACTAGCTGACTCTTTGCCCTCTCCCTTCCTCTCCACACCAACTTTGGTCTCTGGTTCTGATCTGTGACGTTGCCGTTTACAAAATAAACAACCCAAAGCAAATAAAAAAACCCCAGAACTACAGTTAGTATAAAAGCAAGCCTTTTGTCCTTCATTCAAAACTACAAAACTGTTTTGTGTCGCTTGTGCCCCCCCACCCTCAACTCCCCCCTCCCCCTAAACCCTTCAGCAGCAGTCTACATGGAGGAACACTTTATAAAATAAGTGTCCGTTGTCTCGTTATGCTACATTATTTTTTGAGAGGGACAGAGAACAGACACTTGACATCATCTCCTCTTGCATTTACCACAAACAAAGTTACGAGCAAACAAAAGGAAACATCTGAAACATGAAAACGACCCCAGAAACAGAAAAGTTGTCATATAATCATCTGAGGTGGAAATTAACGGGAAACAAACAAAAAAAAGGGAATGTTTTGTTGTCGTCTTCATTCGCGTGGTTTTTGAGTTTCTGGTAAAAAGTCTGAGCTGGAGTTTAGGTAGCAGCGGGGTCAACCTGAAACTCTGAAGTCTCCTACTCCGTTTCCTTCCTTCCTTCCTTCCTTCAGTCACTTTTTTTTTTTTTTTCCACATTCACAAACATTTAAAACTTCCTTGTGCAAATCAAGCAGTCTTTAGAAAGAATGCCCTCCGAAAATGTTCTTGTAAAAATATATATAACTCCAAGGTGGCTGACGTGTGTGTTGCAGCAAGTGTTTAATTTGTTTCTATCTTTATCGGGTCTGGTGTTGGGGTCGCTTTGTATTTCAACCAATCCCCCCCCCGCTTCCTTGCTTCCCTCTCCCCGTTCTCCCTTCCCCAAGAGGGGGTTGGTTTGTTGTCTATGTGGGGGTGTGGCCAGGCAGGGGGTGGGGTTCATCTGCGTCCGGAGGGCATCTGTGCGTAGACGGGGTATGCGAGGCGCACGTTGAGCGAATCGTTGTGCTGCACCAGGGAGGTCTGGTGGTAGTGGAGCACCAGGTCCTTCAGGCTGCTGTACAGGTTGTAGGGCTCTGCGAAGCCAAAGCCGCGCGGTGTGCTGTAGATGACGCAGTGCTTCACTTCACCTTCAACGCTGAGGACACACAGAGAAGACAGGTTCAGTCCAGCTGACTAGTCAGGAATGTAGATGTTAAACACGATCATCTGCCGCGGGTCAAACGTACGCAGATACTTTTTAAAGCGCTGTTTAAATGTGTGAATGTTTCCTGTGCAAGAAGCTGCTATGTTGTTCTTAGGAGAGTTCCTAGAAATGAAATGTAATTTGGTAATAATTACATGCAAAATACACACTATTGCAAATGAATGTGCAGTAGTTAGGAATCTTACTGACACAAAAGTAAATCAATTATCATTGTCTCTCTTTTATATAACAACCTATTTTTAGTGTGTTGACCTCCCTTTCTTCTCTTGTCTCTTTTGTAAAATGCATTGTGACCGTTTTGAGAAGTGTTACACAGAGCTACCAGTGTGTTAGGTACAACAGCTCTGACATAATGTTCAGTTTTTGTTGATACTGTTTCAGACAGGTTGATTACACTTGATAGTAATGTCTGAGGCTGTAGTTAGTGATGGTGTCGTCTTGAACTGCATTATTTTGAAAGGTTTTCTAATAATCCTCATGTATGTAAAGTATTACAAACACCTGTATGATGTCTTGAGCACTTCTCCACTCAATATATTACCGAGTGAGTGTAATGTAACATTTCATAGGCGTGTCTTGTGTGTACTCACACGACAGAGCAGGCGTAGCAGCCCTTTTTGCTGCTTTCCCGGATGAGAAACGCTCCGTCCGGCTTCCCGAGGAGCAGCTCTTCCGACTGCGTCCTGTTCAGGTCCCCGACGAACCAGCTCTTCTCATCGCAGTGAGGCAAATTCTCATCCTCCTCACTCACAAAGTAGCCTCTGCACACAGTTACACAACAGGAGAGATACATGGTGAACAAAGAGGACTGAATCCCAGAGACCAGAAATGTTAGATTCTCAGTACTAAAAGGTGACTTTGCAGTTGCCCTCAGATATTAGATGTGCCCCCTCCAGCTCTGCTTTTAAATCTTGGCCTTTTGGCCCACTAATCTTTTAAATCTGTTGTCATGTCTAGAACTCTGTATTTTGTCCCTTGTTATGTTTTTGTTTTTTTATTTTAATGATCTTTTCTATAGGACGTCAAATAAGGACAGATTAAATTAACACCACAGTTGCTCTGTGCACACAGACATGTACAGTTACAGCGTTAACCCCAAAGGTTTGGCAGAAGAAAAACTCAAAAGTAGAGACTCACTCATCAGTGTTCTCATTCTTGATTCCCAGCCAGTCGTTAATTCGTTTCTGACGAACTCCTTTGTGATTGAGCCAGCTAGAAAGAGAGAGAGAGAGACATTACTACTACTAGGAACCAGTTTAAAAGGCTAATTTCATTTACAACATAGTTTATGGTGCAGTGAACAAGCATGAGACTGAACAGAAATCAAATTAGCGAGCGTCCAACAAATGTCTTCTCAGAATGAGGCCAGCTCTGCTGAAATGTTGTTCCACTCGTTCCTAGAAATACAGCAGAAAAATCTCCAGCTGAAGCTTCAGTAAGAGGAAGCAGAAGTTTCTAATGCAGCAGCCGCAGTCACAGACTGCTGGGACGATATACTGTCAGAGACTTTGCTTTACTGTTTATACTGTGTTACTGATCTCTTAAATATCTGATCATTAATGTGATTAAGTGGCTTGATTTGTCAGGTAGCTCTGTGGATTAGCCAAAACCATATATTCCTAGGTTTGGTCATTTCATTTATAAACTGTCTTTACAGAAAATTGACTTTATTATAACATATATCAATCAGGACCCACTAAGGGATCCCAAGAGGAATATGAGAGGTCACAGGATTTTTGTTTGCATTTCTGGAAGTGAAACATCATCCTAACAGTATATCCATGCAAAGAGTTTCTGCTTTTCTCTATTTTATATCATCTCAAATTGAATATCTCTGGGTTTTAGACTCATTTTTGACCTCTGGGAAACTGTGATGGGCATTTATCAATATTAACGATTAATCCATTAATAAAAGAAATAATCTACAGAAATGAAACAAATTAAATCACAGCTGAACCACACAACATGTATGGGTTCAAACATGCGTTAAATACACGTTCACAACAGCACGCCATACACAGGGTTTGGGGAAAATCCCAAACAAGTTTGTGCTAATTCTTAAACCCAACCACCAACAAAAGCAGGACTGAAGAAACAGTGACCCCGCTGACTTAACCATAAGAAACAAGCCCCTACATTGTCTGGATGCACAGCCTGGGAGTCTCATCCACAGGCAACGTGTAGCTATTCTAGTTCTGATGATAAACAAAGTGTTAATTAACTGTATCACCCTCCTGAAACCAAGATCATGTGAGATGCTTTTTTTCCCCAGGGCCATCGCTCATCAGTATATTTTTCTATTGAATAAACTGACTGTGTCCTCTGAAGTCCTGAGTCCTCCTCTGTGTCCTAACAAGATGTCTGCCTGTCTGCTGTACTTACACTAGGTACTGGTCCCTGATCTTGCGGAGCTGTATGAGGTCGGGCTTCAAGCTGTTCATCTTTTTGTCGGTCTCGCGGTTGTCCATGGCTTGTGTCTTCAGGTCCTGCTCCAGCCGCACTTTGCTGTCGTGGATCTCTCCGAGCCGAGACTTGAGCTTCTCGTAGTTCATCATGATCCGCTCGATCTCCTTGTCGTTGCCTTCGCGGCGGAAGCGCTCGATGTAGTCCTTGCTATAGCGCTCCTGCGTGTGGCATTGCTCCTCGAAGATCTTGATGGTTTCGTTGAAGGCTTCGATGGCTGTCCGCTTCATCTGGATCTCCTGAGGGACGAGAGAAGTGGAGGAAAGTGAGTGGACAGGACAGGAAACGTGCGTATTTTCCTGTTAAAACCATAAAAATAACAAAACTGAAGTCATAATACGCAAGTATCTGTGTACCTGTGACGTCTTGGTGTATTCTTCGTACAGTCTATCATAGTCTTTGCTCTTCTCCTGGTACTGATTGTGGTATTCCTGCAGCTTCTTCCCCACAGCATCAATATTATCCTCCTTTACCAGCTGGTCCTGAGGAATCGAGGAGGAGAAATAAAAAGCATTAGAGAGCAAGCGGTGCACAGAAACTCAAGGCAAGACAAAGAAAAAAGAAAAGGGTGCATGTCAGAGTGTGAGGTGTGAACGAATAGAGCTATTTGTAATTAAGGACCGAGGGAAGAGTGCACGTGCATGTTTGCTCCCTTCACCCCTGATTCTGCTTACCGAGGGTGACTCCTGAACAGGCTCATTAATAAACCACCCACAATGCCCCGGGTGTACGGCAAGGTGCGTAACCTCGGAGATGTTGCGTCGCTCCGAGTAATGACTCGCCTGGCAAATGAGGGGAGCGAGGGAATAAATGCAACAACAGGCCTTTGATAGCACAGATGTGTGCAATATTTCAGCAAGCAGAGATCTTGCTGCCGCTGCAGTTTGGAGTGGAAACACCCAGAACGAGCCGCTGGGTACGGAGGAGGTGGGGGGGTTAAAGAGGAAACTGGTTGGAAAGGTGTTTCAAATGTAGAAAGATCAGTAAGAAGGAGTTACGTCCCCGAGATCAAGAAACGACAAAACATTTCAAGTAACATTTTGTATTTTTGCAACTTTGATCTTATTTGTGTTTTCTTCCTATTACTTATGATCACGTTCGACTCACCAGCTTCACTGCAGATACCTGCAGACGTGCCAACACCAGAGGACACAGCCTTACAAATGAGTCCAACATGAGCCACCAGACACACTAAACCACTTCTTTGGAAGAGAAAACGAAAGTGAAGACACCTGATCTGTCCTTTACATTCTTCCACTGCATTCCAAATTGCACATAACTACAGTATATGGCCAAAAGGATGTGAACACCTACACATTCCACCTTTGCGTGATTGTTGAACGTGTCACTTCAAAGCATGAAAAACTCTCAGAACAAAAGTGGACGGGGAGGTCTGCATGCTTTTGGTCACACAGCGAATACCAAGTTATTGAGAACTAAAAAGCAGTTCTACATGTGTTGGATGCTTACTGCAGATAGAAAGTCTGCTGTTTAGCTCACATCAACAAGTCCTTATTGTTCTAATAACTAAGTTGATTGCTAAGATGCTACTGAGATTAAATTGAGACCCAGGTTGTAAACACCTTTAAATAAGTCATAACAAATGGTCCGGTACACGCAGACTACGCGGTATGTAGACTGATGCATGTAATGCGAAATCAAAGTTCACAAGTGCGAGTTCCGCCCTGAAACTTTTAGCTGTATGCCGTTAGCAACATGTACTGAGGTTAGGTAGCACAACAGGCTGAGTAGCGTGCAACTCTGAAGCTGGGAGACCCGCCTGCGTCCTCTAAATCAGTTGTTTGGAAACATTTCGGGTTCCTGGTCAGTTACAACAGCAACTGAGAGAGAGAATTGTGGATAAGACAAGGGTGGTGTGGCAGCGTTGCTACACCAAACGTAGGGTATGTGAATGGAAACACATCGAACATGCTAACACACATTCGACGTCAACACCCAGATGTGCCAATCACCGGGACGAGGAAAAAGCAAACTGGAATGAAAAGAAGTGTTTTTTCCCCCCGCTATACCGAACTTGCACCGAACCGTGACTTCTGTGTACCGTTAGTGTTGGTGTGAATATTTTCTGTATGTTATCATGTGCTTGTGTATGCAGACCTGCTGGAAGCGGGAGATGGGGTACATGAGTTTGACGTCCAGCTTGGTGTTGTACTGAGCCAGAGACTCGTGTCTGTAGTGGCTGATGAGCTCCACCACTGAGCTGAACGTCAGGGGGTCTGAGAAGCCGTACTTCCCGTCCCGATGATAGATCTTTATCAGCTTGTTGTTGCCCCCTTTCCTGAACAGAAAAAAAGAGGATACAGGTAAGAAGATGAGAACATATCTACACCAAATTTAAACCTTTATAGCTTCTCCTTAATATTCACACTTTAACAGCTTCTAGTTCAGGGCTCAGTTCTCCTAAAAGCACTTTATTTCCAGGGCAGTGGGCGATTTGCTCCAATTTACCAGGATGCTGCGTAGGCAAAATGCTTCAACACATGATTTCCCTCAATCTGTAGTTAATTAGAGGGATGGCTGCATAAAAGTGGAGCAGAAGAAGTAATCTACAACTCCTTCCAGCCTCCGTGAATCCCCTTGTGGTTTTAAACACACTCCATTCATGACTCTTTACCTCAGTGTGAGCGTGTAGTCGCCCTGCATTTTGGTGGAGGCATCCCGAACCAGGAAGGTCCCATCAGGCATGTCTCTGAGCTTATCATTCACCTCCTCCCTGAAGACAAAACACAACAGAAAAGAGAAGAAAAAAAAAAAAAAACAGTGAGTTGGTTGAGTGATGCATGTACACATGGTGTTCGTTTGAAAAGTCTGCCTCCAATTATCAGAGGCAGGCGATGAGGATTTTCCCCGCAGCCACAAACCTCAGAGTCAACAATCCATCAATGAAATGCTGCAGGGAAGGACTGGACAGACTGGTCCCAGCCGACAGCAGCTCTGCTCTGGATGAGTCTGTGTGTTACAGGTGGCAGACTGGCTGTCTGCACTGTAGGTGTGGTTATCATCTGAGTGTGTGTGTGGATTGTGGCTGAGAGCTGACCTGCACTTAGGAAGGTAAGGCACTGACTCAGGCCTAAACAGTTGAGACTCATCACTTTCTACAGATTTACACACAAAAACCCAGATTTTATAAAAAGGATTTCTGGTCCCAAACATCAAGAAGTTGTTCTGAAACTCAACTCCAAGGAAACGGAGATATCTTAACTAAAGCCCAACTGATACTAGATTTTTGGAGGCAAATAACAATTTGTAAGGTAATTACAGCTTTATTGGTCGATAATTGTTTTATCAGCCTGGCTGATGTATCAGTCAGTCAGTCACTCCATCTTAATACACATCTTAATACACAGCACGTGTGCGTTACCTGGATATGTCGCCCCAGTACCACTCAGCCTCTTGCAGTGAGCCTACTGCTCCTCCGTCCTTGGCGCCGTTGCTGCTGCCCCCTCCCACCCCGACCGAGGAGGGCTGCTGGGGCTTCGCTGGCTTCGGGGGAAGAGCTGGGGGGGAGAGAATATGTTACTACTGAATAAGATTTGGTATATACACACACTGTGTAACTTGACCTCAGTTTCTTTGTGTTTTCTACAGCTCCGCAGCAAACTTTAACTTTTGGAAATTTTGCTTCGTACAACCACATCCACAAACAATTACACCAGAAAAAAAGCTAGAGGATTTTCCCCATTCATTTTCAAACATGCACACATAGTTGATATGCAAATGATAACACAGGAGCTGTATTTATATCTCCACACTAATGCAGCAGCGGTGCAGTTGGTGACCATATTGTTATTAATCACACAGGCAAACAGTGGCATGACAAACACAGCCCATACATCATCACAGTAATTATTCTGTGTGTCACATGCACGCGCACACGCACACGCATGAGCCTTACAGCAGAGTGAAAGTAATCGGCTGCCTGTATGAGATTTCCTGTTGTGATGTGGAAGTTTGTTACACCTGCCAACACTCTGTTTTCCTAGAGCTTCTCCTGTCTTTGAACTCATCCTCCCACTGAGCTGCTGCAGGGAAACTTCCTGTTAATATTCTTTCGTTGTTATCACAGCAGACAATGTTAGACATCCGGCAGAAACTTATTGGCTTGGTTCACTTATTAAATAGACAGTGAAGGATCAGGTATTCACAAGGACGGGAAACAAGTACACAGACATATTTTGCCAATTTTTAGACTTGTGTTTAGACATCATTTAACATTGGAAAAGTATAGAAAAAGCCATATACCTCAAAGTAAGGTATGAAAAATGGTATCCTGTTGCCATCAGGAGCAAAACTGTAGCCCTACTAATAAAACAACCTGTCAGTCGATAGCAGCTTCAAATCGTAAGTTTGGATAATAACCAAACCAAGCGTGAGGGTAAATTCAGCCTGAGTGAATGCTAACAGGCTAACAAACAGAAGCTTTATGTGTGCTGCCATACTATGTGCCAGATAGAGCTAGCCTGAATATGACCCACAATACCAACACACACACTGGAGCCGTCTCCAGGCACATCTGGATACAGTTTAAGGAACAGAAGTGTAATTACTGGAGAGCTCCTACATCACAAATCAGCACGCACACGCACACACACACACACACACACACACACACACACACACGACTGTTGTAGATGGCGTCCTTTAAAAAAGGGAAAGTATGCTGATGAATGTACCCTGAAATGCCACCCGAGGAGTGTTCTCCTTCAGCAGAGCGCTCACGTGCGAGAGGCTGGAGCGTCCCGGAACAACTCTGGCCTCGCAAATTACCAGACGACACGCACACGCATGGGTGACAGACGGGGGAATTCCCACAATGCACAGGGAGAGCTGAGCAAGGCTGGAGAAATGATGCCCAATATGATTTCTGTGTATGTGCAGTAATATTACTCACTGTCCCGATGAGCGTTAATGTGTCACTTCACTCATGGCTTCTTTGGTAACTTTATATCTCTATATTAAAATGTGTAATTAAAGCTGTTTTAAGTATTTTCTTGGCTACTTGGGGGCAGCAGAACAAGCCAAAACACAATCTGATGTGTTATAAAAATATGATAAATTAAGATATTGTTATGGTGAAAAAGTTAGCAAACAGCTGTTACTTTCACATGCAGCAGACACTGCATGTCCACCTGATGAATTTAAGTCCAATATTCTCTCTACTTTTAGCTCTGGTTGGGACATTAATGTGCAGCATAATATATGTTCTGTTTGTCAAATAAAACTAAACTAGCTAGTTTGCATGGTTGAGCTAAAGGCATCAGCAAACTAGAAGGCAGCTTACGGAGCACTGTCATAAAAAATAATTGGCGCACACACGCACACGAGTTTCATTTCAGAGGAATGTGGTGACACAGTGGCAGCTCCTCTTCCTCTCCTGCTCCCTTTGTTCTCCTTCTCACTTTTTCCCTCTCCCTCACTCTGACTCGTTTCTCTCCCTCCTCCCTCCTCTTCCTCGTCACCGGGGCAGTCAGTTGCTGCGGCCAAAGCTGTCATTCTGCAGCTGCACTGTTTCCCCTCTGTCAGCACTTTATACACACACACACACACACACACACACACACACGGAAAGTGTAGAAGTACATGGACGACACAAATGATACTGGGTGGGTCACCAGGGCTCCAACTAATTATTATTTTCATTAGCAGTTAATCAAATCTTTTTATGGCTAACTGGATTAGTCAATAAAATGTTAATGTGTCATTTACAAAGATATAAAAATGCATAAAAAGCAACAAATCCACAGAGCTAAGAACCTAAAACCTGATAAATGACTAAAAGTGATGAACTGATCATTTTTTAAAACTGTCCTCGTGTGAAAATTGTCATTAATTTTTGCTTATGACTTCTTGTTTCAGCACTCGTATCAGAAATAACAGGACAATGAACATGACAAACACACACAAGTCCTTTGTTGCAAAGGGCTGTTGGAAACAAAGCAATAAATCAGGCAGCGCCAATGACTTCTGCAGCATCCACGGAGCCTGACCCTCTGACACCCTGATCTATACTTCTGATAAGTCTTTTCAACATCTGTCCTGAATAACAATAACAAGTCAAACTTGCTGATGACAACCGTCCTGCCAAAGAGGACAGAATCAGAAAATGTCAGAAAATATAAAAACCATTCATATTACACAACTCTATTGTTCTAAATCTATTAAAATAATCAGTCACAGCTACTGCATTAAATTCTAAGAGAGAGCGAGAGGGACGGTGAACAAAGGCGACCGTCAGTGCAGCCCCCCCCCCCCCCCTTCCCTCCCCCTCACCAGACAAAGGAGCACCGCTCAGCCACACACACACACACACACACACACTGCGATATCACGTCATCACACATGCAGGCAGAAAACCACAGCTCTCCTGAACAATGACCGTCAGCACGGACTGACACACACACACGATAAACACTCACACAAAGCATCAATACGAGCCTCCGTCATCCTCTGGCAACACGGCAAGCTTTAAAAATCATGTGCACACACAGCTGATCGGTGGCACAGTGGCAGTGACCGTACGTTACCAAATATCTTTACTGCAACAGGAGTTTACACACACACACACGACATTACTGCTCACACTGCAAGAGCAACTAAAAACTCAAAAGCATGTGGCACGAATTAACTGTTCCAAAGAAATCTGCCTCTCAATCTGTCTTATTTCCACAACTTTACATCTGGACAAAGTAAGGAGCTGCAGGTGGTGTGTGTGAGCATCTACAACATGTGGGTGTGTTTCAGCGTCACGGCTGTGAAAGCGCGCACACACACACGCGCGCGCTCGACAGCATAATAAGAGTCTTTAGTTTTACAATCTTGCTGCAACTAACTCATTTTCTCAACAAAAAGTCAGAAAATAGTGAAAATGACCATTTGCCAGAGCCCAATGCAACACCTTGAAAAATCTAAAATATTAAAATAACAATATAGAAAACAGAAAAAAGCAGAAAATCTTCACATCTGAGTGTTTGCATGTTTGCTTGATAAGTGACTTTCTGTGAATCAACAGGCACAAATTCCAAAAGTTGTAGAGTACAAAAGCACACTAGGCAACAGAGAAAGAATGAAGACCTATGCACGCAGCACGCGCGCACACACACACACACACACACACTGAAGCTTTAAGTCATGTGCTGCAAGAAGAATCAAAAAGGAGGGGACTGCAACAACATGAAAGAGGAGAAAAGGAAGAAAAGTGTAAAACTAGTAAAACAAAGTGCAAATAAATGGACACAGATTGGAACAGGAAAAGTGAGTCAAGCAACTGAGAAAGAAAGAAAGACAAACAAAGGCAGCAACAAAAGAAACTAATATGAAAAAGAATAATCTGTCCCGTTCTGTCTCTTACCGTCCTCCACCATCGCACTCTCCGTTAGCTGCATGCTGCCACTCGTCTCTCAGCTGTTTCCCTCCTCCCTCCTCCCCTCTCTCTCTCTCATTCACTCTCCCTCTCTCTGTTGCTCTCTCCTCCTCCTCTACCCTCTCCTCCACCGCCACTTCCTCCTCCTGCTCTCAGCTCTGTCAGACTGAAGAAAAGAGCGAGCGAGGCTCATCCTAAAAGACGGACGAGGCACTAACAAATCCCTGCACGGAGGCCCGCCCACTTGTCCAATCAGGAGGCAGTGAGGGGGGAGGAGGGGGACGGACTACACGAGAGAAAGAAAGGAAGAAAGAAAGAAAGCAGGGAGGGGGAGTTACCCTGTGGTATATCCATTCCTTCTGGGACACCACACACTCATATACACTCACAGCAGTGCAGCATGGAGCGCTAAATCAACAGGTCGTCTCCCACAGAACACAATGCGCCTGGCAGCTGAATGTGTGCAAGAGACTCCTTTATTCACTCATTTATAGTTTATTTCAGTCAGTCTTTTAACACAAAACTTAAAGCTAAATACACACTGTAAGTTAGGTCTGCAAATAAATTAAATAAATCATTTTTTGATTAATTAATCGATTAGCCTGTAAAATGTCAGAAATAGTGAAAAATGCTCATCAAAGTCCAAAGGTGGCATCTTCAAATGTCTTGTTTTGTTCGGCCAACAGTCCAAAACTTACAATATGACACCGAGGAAAGCAACAAATCCTCACATTTGAGAAGCTGCAACCAGAGAATGGCTGCCAGTCCAATGACACAAATATTACTAATTAAATCCAATTACTCTCTTTACATTGTTTTTTTTAAATTGAACAATACTTAAACATTTTCTTCTATGATCATCACCATCAGATCTTCAGAGAAAAAACCTTCCAACCTAAAGTGTTTTTTAGCTTTACAAAAAAAGGTAAAAGAGCTATGAATTGAATCATCATGTCAACAGATCCATCTTCATGACAACAGCGCAAACTATATCCGCAGATGACTGTTTGATATGGTTGCAAGCTCCAGAAGAAGCTAGAAAGGGGACCATGTCAATCTACTATTTCCAAGATCAAGAATGAACTTAATGCTTATTCTGTAATACTTTATATATAAACTGTATGATGTTTGGTTTATGTTCAGATTATGATGCTGACAAAAGGCTCTGATCACTCAGCGGCACATATGGACAGCAAACATTACGTCTCTGATGGGCCACATGTCGATCCAGATTACGTCCTGAATGCAAAGAGGCTTTGACATCTGATGCCACTCAGCTGCAGATCTACACTGCTGCTTTTGCATCTTTTAGCCCAAAGAACAAAGTGTTTTAGATTTTTTTAACTGTTTTTTTGCACTCCCCAGGTAGCCATTTCTGCTTATTTTATGCACTTGTTAGTTAATCCATCTAAGTAGCCACCATATCTGTCTAAAGGATTTCTTTGACCACTTACTTGATCAAATTGAAAAATCTGTTTCTTCAGTGCAAGTTTCCCTCTGCAGGTGAGTGCAGTCATGCAGAAAAATCTATTATAATCTGGTCCTCATTTAATACCAATGTTGATAGATCACGATATTAACAATAACATTATTTTTCCAATATATCTATCGCAATATGGCAAATTACATTTACAAATATTTAAATTGATTTTCAATGCAGTGACAAAAAAACCTTTACAACTTATTTCATTTTGCTCCAAATCCATTAATTCGGACAACAGAATTTTGTAAAATATAATCATATCATCATGATAGGATTCCACTGAAAGATTAACGAGCAATTAGTCAATTACTCACCTAAGAAAAGGCAGATCTACTGCTTTTATTGTTGCCCAAGATACATTACTGTTGCATAATAATGCAGTGTACGGTGCAGAAAGATTTGTAAAAAAAAAAAATACACATCAGAGTTTCACAAAATCAAATATAGACGATGATGTAAACTGATGGAGAACCATATCAGAGCAAGTTTCAAGCCTGTGCAAGTTGATTTTCCTGCTGGCTGCATGTGAAGAGAAAGTGGAGAGAAACGTACAGAACATGGGATTTGCTATAAAAATGAGCCAAGAAATGCAAAAAAAAAAAAACAAAAAAAAAAACTCTGGTATGGTCCTTTAACAATAATGTCCCAGTGATTTTCCATTGAAAGACGAGACTCATCGTTCACCTCACACACACACAAAGTTGCCAGTGGGTGGGGGGATGGGGGCAGTGGCACTCCACCTGTGCTAATCACCCTGCACACACACACACACACACACACACACACACACACACACACACACTATAACTGTCACTGAGGCTTTGAATTCCAGTGTAATAAATATTGTAATTAACATCTGTGGGTCGCTTGTCTTCTATTCTCTCTGCGTCTCTCCTCAACCCTCCTTCCACTTCTCCTCTTTCAGCCTCTCTCTCCTGTCTCCATTGGATGACATATCAGGTATGTTAAGACAAAGACACACACACACAGCATACGATGAGACAAAGACAAGCTGAGAGTCTGTGAGATCTGTGCGAAAGAGAGGTTTAAAGTGGATGTGATTGATGGCAGGATGAGCTCATTCAGGAAACATAGGTGACAGACACACACACACACACACACACACACACACACACAAACCAAAAAGCCCTACAATACCCGTACAACACACTGCTGGTATGAACTACAGAAAAAGTGCATCTGCATTGTCAAGAAGCTTGAATCAATCCTAATTTTGCACAAGTCCAAAATGCACCCTTTTGTCGTTTCTGTCTTTGCTGACTGCATTATTCTCCCAACATGGAATTAGAACAAATGCTGAGGTTTTTTCTCTTATCATTTCTATTTTTTCAGCTATGACAATGACACCTAATATGCATGCATGAATGAATAAACGGCTGTGGATGCTATAAAACCCAAGGTCCAGTGGCAGTTAAGTGTGTGAATCACCAGCAAAGAGTCAGTGTGTTGCATTTACATCCCCAACGCATTGAGGAGCACAGTGTCCATTCACTCAACTGTAGCTCCGACACAATGCTTTTCAAATGGAGAGAGAAAGAGAAAGAGAAAGAAAGAAAGAAAGACTGGAGAAAGAAAAGACAATCAGTCCCTCTCTCATTCAGCCAGGAGGCTTTAACTTTAAATGAGCAGAAAGAGGCTGGAGATAGTACACCAGTCCACTTCACTTGAAAATATTCACATTGCACTTCAGGATGCACGAAGTGAAAATGTAGCTGTGCATGCAGCTGAAATTATATTTCTCGCCTACTTGCTGACACAAATTTCACACAGGCTGAAAATACATCCAGAATCTAGTTTAAATCAATGTGATCTAAAGGCTGAAATACTGTTCTTTGATAAAGCATCTGAACCTAAGGGAGTTTTTTGCATTATCATGCCAAAGATAAGACATAATGCTGCACTTTATGGTGGCTGCAGAATATACAGCACATCTCAATAGATAGATGGGGGAAGAGAAAGGAGAGGAGAAGAGAAGAAAAGGGACAGAGCTACCGGGCAAACTGCATTCAACAGCGCCTCCTGGAAACAGCACAGCGTCCCACATCTGCGCCATGATCCATTCAGAGCACCGAGGGGAGAAAAGAGGGGGGTGGGAGTCAAATGACACTGGCACAATTGCCGAGGAATGAATGAATTAAGGAAAGAATGAATGAAAAACATATTCAATTCTGCGTGACAGTTGGTTAGAAAGGCGCACAAAGACTTATAGAATCGTGTCAGTGAAGGATGTTATGTTTATGAAATGCTCGGGACCTTTTATTCCCGGTTTCGTTCATTATTCCGGTCCCTCTCTGTTCTCTGTGTCCCATCCCCCCTTCCCCGTTGTCGGCACCGGGCAGAGCTGATTTTGGGATGTTTCATTTAGACTTTGATTGTGGAGTAAAAACAGATAAAATGCACGCAGTTGCACAAATTAGTTTCTGATTTTAAAAGGCTATAACGAACTGCGTTGTTTTTTTTTTTGCAATTTAGTCCAAAATTATTTGGCCTGCGATGTCTGCCATCTTTGCCATGTATTTACCATGTCACATTAAATGCAGACGGTCAGAGAAGGATTTCGGCTGCCTCCATGTACAGACTACATTGAACCGTTGTCTTCAAAATGAGTCTTTTGAGTGCAGGTTTGGAGAGCTGCAGCTACTGTGTCAAAGCAGAAATCAGCATACAAAGGAGCATTTCTGCCATAACGAGTGCACCGGAGAGCAAGAAACAACGAGCATAATGTGTTTAAAGCGTTGTCACTGGTGTTGGAAACTGTTATTATAACCAAATTGAAATACAAAATGTCGCCAAAACGTTTCATTCAAGCTCAATTGCCTGCTTCCCATAAAACACAAAAGGGATTATGATAGGCGAATGTACAATTTCAGGCGAATGTCGAAACTGTGGCACTGCCCAAAACGAAACAAATATCACCATAAATGAGCAAACACACGCACACGTGAAATCCCTCGAGAAAGACGACCCAAATATCGTTAAGGACCGCCGGGGGGGGGTATGAGCAGCAGCAGGATGTGCGCTTTAAAACTTTCCACCAATTTGAACAGACACCAAACCAAACACAACACTTCCTCTCTCCTCTCAGGCTAGCTCCAGCCTAACCTAACCTAACTTCCATGTCCGATATTAGCTTCTGCTGTCACAGGCCTCCTTACCTGGCGGTTGGTCCATTTCCAGGTAAAATATCAGCTCTGTGGAGTAGGGCATCATCACGTCCCTCCAGTCTCCTTCCTCGCCGGCTTTCTCCGTTGTCCAAACTGTATTATACATTGCTTTCGTGCGGCTTAACCTGACAATCTTTCTCCACAAAAAAGGGGGGAAAAAGCTTATAAAAATGCGAACGGGTGAAAACGACAAAAACAAACCGACGTATTAAAAAAACACTTGATTAGATAAGCTAATCTATCTACTTTTAAGTCTTCTATCTGAATTCCTGCTTTCAGACTGGAATAAATAGACGAAGTGTGCACAACAAGCACCGGGCTGCGGCTGCTCCCTCCGACATAATAATAGTGTTAATAACTTGGGGCTCTTCATTAAGGCCCTCTATATGTGATTTATATATAAAAGCGTCCTTTAAACGGTGGGAAAGTAGATGCCAGCTCTACATTTCAGTCCCCTCTCCGTCTCCTCCGCAGGTACCGCCGGCTTGCTAGCTTCATTTTAAGAAGAGCACTGACAAGAGGAGGCAGGCAGAGGCTGACAACGGCTGGGACAAACCACTCCGCCGCGACTTACAGGGGGGGAGCAAAACTTCTCCAACTGTGACACACCGAAACTAAATACAAATAGATCCTTTCCGTATTGGAAAATATGACACCGTCGCTAAAGAATACTCTTATCTAACCTAAAGAGGAAATTATTCCACTCATTCATTCTGCCTGGATTTTATTTAACGCTAAGTCACCCCTTTGTTAGCCTTCTTTCCCCGACCCACCGCTGACCGAGCCTCTCTGCGCAGGCTCAGTAGCTGAATTTCAAAGCCAATAGGGAAATTACTTCAGCCTCTGAAGAGCTAGTTGCAAATTCTGTGGTTTTCCACTAAGATCTTCACCCTCCTCCTCACTGGCTGTATGTCACTACAAACTACTGGCTGCTACTGCTGCAGGCAGATTGGGATATGACATAACAGGCTACGTGAATAATGAGCTACCAAACATTCTTAAAGGCACGATTTGCATATTTTAGGCCATTTATTACAAATCACATATGTTTACATTTTCCAAAGCAGACCTGAATGTTTTTACATTTGTGAATGTGCTTTTCCTGAGCTACAGGTATGGAAATCAACTTGAAACAGGGAGACTTGCTTGAGTTATGTAATCCATCACAGTGAACTACCATACCATATTTTAATTCATTTATGTGAAAGGACAAGGCTGGTGATATTCTATATTTTTCCTCCTGTCAACTAATCCAGTTAAGACACAATTCAACAATAAATTGATCCTACTAACAAATATTGTTTGTGTGTCAAAAGCCTGATGTATCTTCTTCCTCTGTGCCATAGAGCTCCATTGTTGTCCAAAAACTATTAAAAACACATCAGTGAGCCACACTGTTGCACTGGGTGACATGTCCCTTCATTACCATGAACACACACACTGACTCAATCCAACACACACCGTCCTGCTGCCCCAAATACTCACTAGAGCACCAAATGTGAATGAATCCGCCGCTGAAAATAGTCCCCAACAAATGCACTATTTCCTCCTGTTTGAGTAATGTTTGCTAAACAGTGCCCAGCTGTTTTAGAAAATTACTACACCTTTAAAAAAAATAAAACTATACATTTGTGAGTTCAGTAAGAACCAATAAGCTTCCTACTGAACAGCTCTCAGCTCACAGGATAGGGAAGTTGGAAAGTATTCAGAGGCGAACTAACACATTGTTGGTTTTGGGCTTTGGATTTGTTGACAATAAGAAAATATAAAATAATGCTAACCTCATGTTTTTAAAGTGATCATTACATGGTCATAAAGTGCAGACGTCCCAAATGAATCTACCCTTTCAGCTGCATTAGCATGCAAAGTGACAACAATGGTGGAATACACAAATCAAGTCTGTTTCAAGTCTCTGTTTCAAGTTCATTTCCATACCATAGTGAAATGAATTCAAACAATGGCCGACTGAAAGGTAGGAAAAACACATTCAAAAACCCAAATCACTACAATGTGGTTTGGAAAATGGTCTGCATTAATGTAAAGTAGAAAGACATGCAATGAGACAGAGACTACAATGTCTCTGAGGTTATAGATTGTGTCCTACAGACTGTGTGATGTACCTTGAGTTCAGGCGCCCACGTCAGCAACTATCTACCCTGCTGCTGTAGTGTGACACTGAACCCTTGGCTGCTCCAGAGGTGCTACTCTGTAGCTGATCCTATACTCTGACACATTTAATAAACTATCACATGATAATTATACTAGCTTACTTTAAAATACCCCTGTTCCAAAAACAGTGGAAAATGTATCCTCTTTGATCATAACGTCCTTTTCCACTGCAGTGATGTGTTGTGGAGCTACAGTTTGTTTCTTCAGCGGGCTTGTTTAACTCCAGTGGAGGAAAAGGTGCCATTTACAACGTGAACCGAGCCGCCCACAGTGAGGTAAGTACAGTTACAGTAAATGATATGGAAGCTTAAACATGAGCTTAGGGATGCTAGAGAGACGCAAACATGTATTTAGGAAGCCTATAATACAGGGATTACTGCACACACACACATCAAAACACACACCTGCTGAGATGGATATTATAGATTTATAGCATTGTGAGTTCAGGTCTGTTTCAGGACTTATACTGTATGTAGGGCTACTTATTTTCAGATTAAATTTTTTTAACGCTGCTGTAATCAATATTTTTATCTAACTGAAATGGAAGGAGTCTCTGTCTGTCTTTCGATTATCTCGATAAGCGCTAATCCGATCAACTCCACATGTGACGGGTGTACTTCTGAGGACCCAAGGAAGTGTTTTTAGTAATGCGTTACTTCCGCCAGAAGTACACAGTGTGTAGTGTATTGAGAGGGGACCCCTATTGACTGTTACACCGCCGAACGGCATGCTGGGTACAGCTTGCTCTCCGTCGCTGGCTACAGTACATTCAAGAACAGATGAAGAAAGAGAGACCGGAGTTACATTGTAGCAAAGTCTTGAAGCAATCAGCCCGTTCAGAACAGGCAAGTGTTCATTGGGCACTGTACTGTATTAACAATAGACTGCATGTTATGGGAAAGGGGTCCCTCATAGTGACGAACACAGAGAGAATTATCACCCGACTCTGCAGTTCCCCTCAGATCTACAGAGTGTTATAGTGTCTTTCAGCACATTCTTTAGGATTTACGTTCCGTAAACTTTACTGTTTGGCTTCTTTTTCGTCTTCACTTTAGTGTTTTTGGCCGCAGCAGCAGCTGTTCTACCTGTACACAGAGCGTACGCTACCTGCTCAGCACCAAACAGCAGACAGACACAGTTAGCTAGCTAGTGAAGAAAGTGGAACACATAACAGCTAAAGAGCCAAATCTATTTCTAGCTAATGTTGACAAGTGTCTGTTGGATTTGTAATTAGGGAACGGTTTGCTAGCAAGTTCACCATATCAACTTAAAAGGTGATAATATGTTAGTGTTTTGTTTACAGCTGCCCCAAAAATCTGCTAATGCAGGTTTATGTAACATTTTAGAATTTATAAGTATTTATTTTGACCTGAGACCTGACCTAGCATCCGAGTCAGAATGGCTCCAAATCATAGGTCTCTAGTTTTTGTGTCGATATGTCTAATACTGGAATGGATCCAAGCGAACCCTCCACCAGCTCTGATCACATGGAGCATCATCATCATCATCATCATCATCATCATCATCACAGGGGAAAATGTGTTTGCTGAGGCGACTTTTCATTGATTCTTAGGACTCGCATTGCTGCTCTTTTCGACCACACCTGCTTGTTCATTGGTGGTGGATTATCTCCTATCTCTATTATTCTCTCTCTGTTTGGGTCTATTTGGGTCGACTGCATTTTAGATCCAGCCTAATTATCCTCTGATCTTTTCGGATGAGTCTCTCTGTTTTTTAAATGTATTTTTGCATGTTGGGTAGGTTTTCCACAGGTCTGTTTTTTGAGGAAAACCTTTATTTTCTATCTGCAGAAGCATATTCTGGGGTGTTCTGTGTGTGCAAACTGGGATGACAGTCTGTTTAAGTTGACTGACTGGGCATTTTTTGGTGAAAACTGGTAAAAAAAAAAAAATAATTAAAACTATGAGCCTATTAATCCCTCTCTCTGCTTCTATTCTTGTGCCAAGAACAGAAAGTAGAGCACTTTTAAGATTAAAAAATAAATAAAAAGAACAATGGCCTCATCATAATCAGCTGCCCCCAAAGCACACAGTGGAGACCCAGACTGGCCCAGACCCCCAGTCATCCACATGGTAATCTCTCCTGTTAACAGCCTAATATCAATACAATATCTTTAGATGGGGGCTGCTGCCACCAGTAATTACAGCTGCTCTGTCTATCTATCTGTCTGCCTGGTGTCCTACTTCAGGGAGCAACAATAAATGAAAGGTCTGCGCCCCAATCTGCCGTCCATCCACTCTGTCCTCCCTCTACATCCACCCACCCACACATCCATCCATCCATCCGTCCGTCCATGCATACCCTCCTTAAACTTGTGTGTCTCGTCTGTCCATCACAAGAGTAGAAGAAGAAGAGGGGGAGGAGGAGGACGGAGGGTCCTCTTGCCCAAATATGACAAAAAAAATGTTGGGGGGCTGGGGGAATGTCAGTGAATGAATTCTATTTAATGCAGCAGACACACATACACATCATGATTGTATGTGTGTGTGTGTGTGTGTGTGTGGGTGGTTGTTTCACAGATGGCTCGTGTCGGACACACAGCCCAAAGCTCCTCTCTGTCAAGTGTGTCAAACAGGTTTAATTGCTGCTGCCGCTCTGTGTGAATGTGTGTGTGTGTGTGTGTGCGGCCGGGCAGATGGATCCCTAACAATGACACAGGAACTGACTCTGCTCTGCCCCTCGTCATACAAAAGAGAAAGAGAGAGGAAGAAGGAGGGGCAGACGGAGGGAGGAGGATGATGGGAACAGCAGTATTAATCTGCGCTGTCCCCGGCCATCAGCACACTGCTCACCATTTAACCTTCCCAACAATAGAGGCGAGTGGCATCAAGTGGCCTATTTGCATAGCGTATGCATAATCACATATGAAGCATAGTCACATATGAATCAACCCCTCCCATGACTGCAAATAAAACTTCCAAATTCAAATTATGTATGTTTCCATCCACATGTTTTAGGTGCATTTTGCAAAACAACTGAATGCCAGAAATAAACCAAAAATGTCAAACAAAACTTTTTTTAGGCTTGGCTGAGGAGGAGATGTTGGCAAAGTCATAAAAGCAAAAGTGCAATAATAGCTGTCAGAAAAAATATTTGGAATAAATGCTGATGTCGTGGAACCTGCTTTAGCTTTCGCTTCTGCTGCATTTTCATACTGCTGTCACTCGTATCCGCCTCCACTCTGCCAAAAAGACCAAAAAATAAAAAATATAATAATAAAGGGCAGGTGTGCCAGAAAATACCACAAGTTCATTCATTAAAAAAACATAAATGCCATGTTAGGTGGGAATGTAATGCAGTGATGGACCAGAGTTACAGAGGAGTTACTGGCTTCATTTAATCATGTAATGTTGATATGCCCTCTTGAAAATATTCGAAAAACTGTTTGATAGAAACAAACCCTGATTGGTATTTTATTTTGCCAAAGTTTTAAAAAATCTAAAAAAAAAATAAAAAAAGATCTGTTAATCTACTAGGGGAGCTGATGAGTCCAGAGGTTGGACATAAAAAGTACATTTATCCAGTACTTTTACTTCAGTAACATTTTGAGGTACTGGTGTTTTACTTGAGTATTTCCATTCTCTGAGACTACTTGAGAAATAAGGTACTTTTTACTCGACTACATTCATTTGACTACAATAGTTTAAAACTTTGATCAATATGCTTGTTTGTTTTCTTTCCAAGAGTGAGATGATATCAGTCTCATGTGTTAGTGTTCAGTGTTCTGTTCAAACTTCAAAATTCCACTCACATACGCCTGTAAAGTTCATTATTTAACGTGTTGTATCTTGTTTGCTTAATCCATAAATAAAAAGGAATGTATAAACAACAATTTTTGGTTTTAGAAGAATTGGCCTACATGTTGTAACTGTGTGCAGCTTCCTGAAGTCCTGTCATCACAGTGAGGTTGCCAGGTTTGGTACCATCGTGTCTGTACATAGAGCAAAACCAAAATGTGCTTACTAACCATATCTGGCAACCTGTGCTTTAGCGGGAGACGCTGCAGAGAAGTACTGGGCAGATGGATACACTGTGGTTCATTAAGAAACAGTTCCAGCATGGAAGCCCCGGTTGGTAGTTACATTTTTTATTTTTATTTTGGACAGAGCCAAGCTAGCTGTTTCCCCCTGCTTCCAGTCTTTGTGCTAAGCTAGGCTAACCATGTGACATGAGACTGAAAGCTTCTCATTGCTCTCTCAAAATAAGCATATTTCACAAAGTGTTGAACAATACAGGTATTGAACTACCCAGCACAATGAGAAAGCAGTCAGGCGTGGCACCAGCTGGACCAGGAACAACATTAACTATAATTGGTTACAGGTCTCACACATCAATAATTTAGCACTCAGGAAGGAGTACTTCTACTTTAGATACTTGTGAATGTTCTACTTAAAATACTTCTGTACTTGTACTTAAGGAGAACATTGAATGTAGGTTTCTTACATTGGTTTGCCAATCTTACCTCTAAATCATTCTTTCTGTTTGTGTGTGTGTGCAGGTGTGTGTGGCACAGAGAATTTGAGAATCTGCATGTGTGTATGAGAGAGAGAGAAGCCCAGGTGAGCTCCTGGGAATCAGGTGATGAGTTTGCCATTTCTGTCACCATAGAGACCAAAACGGCCAGTGAGGCGCTAACAATGTCTCTTTTAAGGGGCTTTAAGCACAGACAAAGGCGCTGTCTGGGAGCTCATATCATATGCCACCTACTGAGTTAAATGCAGCAGGGAACCACAAATCCATGCACATATAAAGCAACATGCTCTTTGGTTTTTCTATAAATTTTTTTTTTTCTCCACATTGTGCGATACCACATAAACATCCTGCATCTGCTGTTTCCAACACTTCATTTTGACTATATGAAGAGATCTTGGGAATCATTTCATATACATTTCCCACAAATCCAGCCCAACATAGATGACGTGAAATTTAGGCATCTATCCAAGAATTTAAAGTAAAGTTGTTTGAGGCCATGAAACATGTATGTGAACTCATGGACCTTTTGTCTTCAGTCTAGCAGATTATATTTGACACAAACAGAGTTTCAGATAAAACTGATGTCTAAATATAAATATGTCCCTGAAATTACTCTTAATCCAAAAACTTCAACAGCTGCCGTCGCTCTTTAAGAACAAGCAGTTCAGTAAACTAGATGTAATCAGTGAGTTTCTACACGTGTGTGTGTGTGTGTGTGTGTGTGTGTGTGCAGAGGCCTGTGCATGTTTTAAGTTATCTATGTGTGCATGTGTGGAAAACATTTAAGGTCACACGCCACCTGCGCCCAAAGCAATGGCTTCCAAAACCCACATCAGAACACGGTGTCATTTTCTACGACCGCAGCGTGTAATCATTTAACTCAAACGCTCTTTTATTAGCAGCTATTGTACTTTGCGAAATGAGATAGAAAGCCAGACGCCACGAGGAGGGCGACACACGCTGACACGGCTGAATGGAGCTATCGTGACCCTCCAACACCTGTGGACCACCAGCCTATCTGCATTATTGTGTGTGTGTGTGTATGTGTGTGTGTGTGTGTGTGTGTGTGTGTGTGTGTGTGTGTGTGTGTGTGTGTGTGTGTGAGAGAGAGAGAGAGAGAGAGAGAGAGAGAGAGAGACAAACAAACAGAGAGAGACACAAACTAATTTATAATAAAAGAATTATCTCATTTGTCTTAAGGAACTTAACTCTCCAAAAATGAAGAACAAAGAACATAATACACTATACTGTATGGCCAAAAGTGTATGGACATGGGTATCCACATATATTTGGCCATATAGTGTATAATGGCCAATGTATGATCGTCTGGGACTGTTTTTCCTGGTCTGGACTAGACCCTTAGTTCCAATGAAGGGAAATCTAAATGCTACAGTATACACTGATAATTTAGACAACAGTGTTCTTCCGACATGACGATGCCCCCGTCATGAAATGGTTTTCCCAGTTTGATGAGGAAGAACTTGACTGGCCTGCACAGAGTCCTGACCTCAACTCCATCCAACACCTTTGGGATGAACTGGAATGCAGACTGTGAGCCAGACCTGATCACCCAACATCAGTGTTGGACTTCACTAAGGCCGTATTCAGACCAAATCAGGCGCTGCGGCGAAAACGCCAGTCCTCCCATTAATTTGAACGTGGGCAGTGCGTTTAGGCTGGGGACCGCAGGGGATGCCAAAAAAAATGCAGCAGCCCTGTGGCAAAAAGTTGAAACAGAATCAACTTTTGGAGAAACGCAACCGGAAGACGCCCAGGTGAAGAAGAACTTTGTTTACCATGTAGCACTGTAGCATTCTGCTGTTTACAGAGCAACTGTGAAGATGGAAGAGAGACTGATCGCCACCATGTTGTATGAGGGAGTACAAAGACGTTAACCACTTGGCGTTGTATCGCTCTTCAAGTTGGGATTGCTGGTTGGTATTTCTACTTGTGCTACAATCAGAATGGTCATGTAGTGACACTCCCACACCGCCACACAACCCTGTGCTAATCCCCGCAACGCCTGACTTGGTTTAAATGCAGTTTTGTGGACTGGTCAAAAGTATGTGGGTGTCCACATACTTTTGACCATGCTGTGTTGTCAGCATAGGTATTTGTGTGACAATAGCTTAACACACTGGATCAGGTATCAGTTAAAATCCGATAAACATTTGACAAATCTGCCGTGAAACATCATGTAAATACGTGTGAAGCCACACTTTGTGCACAAGACAGAAGTCATGTTATAAGAAGAGTGGACACTCCAAATGTAAGTCATTAAGAGATTTCTCTCTCTCTTTCTGACTGTGCCAGTCATCTGCATCCATGTGTGGCATGTGTTACAAGTATACACAATGCCAAGTGGGAGTGGGAAAAAAAATGGAGTGTAGCGGATGTGTTGCATTTGCCTGGTGAGCTAACAGTCAGAAATAAAGCCAGAATTTATTTTCTAAGGATTTCAGGTCGGGTTTGGGTCTCAAATTTGCCAGTATTAGTCAGGATATCTCAGCGTCTGCTGCTTCAATTTTGACCATTTTTTAATGAATGTCTTTCTTTGAAGTCCTCCAACTTTATGCAAGTGTATTACAACATCACTGTAGTGTCGCTTAAAGAAAAATTCACATGAAAGGCTTATTAACAACTTGGTAGACATAATGTTGGAGCTATATTCAGGTAATGATGTGGGCTTTGTAGATAATTGGCGGACTTTCTGGAGAAGACCTGGTCTGATTAGGAGAGATGGCATTCATCCCACTTTGGATGGAGCCGCTCTCATATCTAGAAATCTGGCCGAATTTATTAGTGGCCCAAAGCCATGACAGCTCAGAGTTCAGACCACAGACTTAATACAGTCTGTGGTCCAGACCAGGAGGCAGAGCTGCAGTCCTACACGCTTCTCTGCGCTTCCATTAGAGCAGTTACCCACCCTAAACTCCACAGAGAGGCTGTCTGCCCCCCGACCACTTAAATTATTTAAGTCAAAAGTAAACAGAAGAGTTACACATAAAAACCTAATAAAAAGTAAAACCACAACTACAACAAAATAGGAGAATTAAATGTGGACTCTGAAACATCAGATCTCTCTCATCTAAAGCTGTTCTAGTGAACGATCTAATATCAGATCATAATATTGATTTATTCTGTCTTACTGAAACCTGGCTGTGTCAGGATGAATATGTTAGCCTAAATGAATCCACCCCCCCCGTCACATTAATACTCACATTCCTCGAGGCTCAGGCCGAGGAGGTGGAGTTGCAGCCATCTTCGACTCAAGCCTATTAATCAAACCTAAACCTAAACTAAATTATAACTCGTTCGAAAGCCTTGTTCTTAGTCTTTCACACCCAACCTGGAAAATACTACAGCCAATTCTATTTGTTATAGTGTACCGAGCTCCTGGACCGTATTCTGAATTTTTATCTGAATTCTCAGAGTTCTTATCAGGTTTAGTCCTTAAAACAGATAAAATAATTATTGTAGGTGATTTTAATATTCATGTGGATGTAGGAAATGATAGCCTTAGTGCTGCGTTTATCTCATTATTAGACTCAATTGGCTTCTGTCAGAGTGTACATAAACCCACTCACTGTTTTAACCACACCCTCGACCTTGTTCTTGTCTATGGCATAGAAATTGAACATCTAATAGTCTTTCCACAGAATCCTTTTTTATCAGACCATTATTTAATAACTTTTGAATTCCTATTACTGGACTACACGCCATTAGGCAAACATTCCTACACTAGATGTCTATCTGATGGTGCTGTAGCTAAATTTAAGGAAGTGATTCCATCGGCATTTAATTCAGTTCCATGTCTCAATGTAACAGTTGACTCCTATGCTAACTTTAGTCCCTCCCAAATTGATCATCTTGTTGATAGTGCTGCAGGCTCACTACTAATAACACTCGACTCTATCGCCCCTCTAAAAAAGAAGATAATAAAACAGAGGAGGTTAGCTCCATGGTATAACCCGCAAACCCGCAAACTAAAACAAACATCGCTAAAACTTGAAAGGAAATGGCGTTCCACCAATCTGGAAGAATCACGTTTAGCCTGGCAAGATAGTCTTAAAATTTATAGGAAGGCCCTCCGTAATGCCAGAGCAGCCTACTACTCATCATTAATAGAGGAAAATAAGAACAACCCCAGGTTTCTGTTCAGCACTGTAGCCAGATTGACAGAGAGTCACAGCTCTGTTGAGCCATGTATTCCTATAGACCTCAGTAGTAACGACTTCATGAGCTTCTTTAATGATAAATTTCTAACTATTAGAGACAAAATTCAGCACCTCCTGCCCTCAGTTGGTACTGACTTATCTTCAAACACAGGAACCTTAGAAACAACTGTAAAACCTGATGTACATTTCGACTGATTTTCTCCCATCAACCTTAATCAACTAACTTCCATGATTTCCTCATCTAAGCCATCAACGTGTCTCTTAGACCCCGTCCCAACTAGGCTGCTTAAAGAAATTTTACCCTTAGTTAGCATTTCTTTACTAGATATGATAAATCTGTCCTTATTAAAAGGCTATGTGCCACAGTCCTTTAAAGTAGCTGTAATTAAACCTCTTCTTAAAAAGCCCACTCTTGATCCAGGGGTTTTGTCAAATTATAGACCTATATCCAACCCTCCTTTTCTCTCTAAGATCCTTGAGAAAGCAGTCGCCAATCAGTTGTGTGACTTTCTACACAACAATAAGCTGTTTGAGGTTTTTCAGTCAGGATTTAGAGCATCATAGCACAGAGACAGCACTGGTGAAAGTTACAAATGACCTTCTAATTGCATCTGACAAAGGACTTGTCTCTGTACTTGTCTTACTAGATCTTAGTGCTGCATTCGATACCATTGACCATCACATTCTATTGCAGAGACTAGAACATTTAATTGGCATTAAAGGCACCGCACTAAGCTGGTTTAAATCCTATTTATCAGATCGATATCAGTTTGTACATGTTAATGATGAATCCTTTATGCACGCCAAAGTTAGTCACGGAGTTCCACAAGGTTCTGTGCTTGGACCAATTCTGTTCACCTTATATATGCTTCCTTTGGGCAATATTATTAGGAAGCACTCCATAAATTTTCATTGTCATGCAGATGATACCCAATTATATTTATCGATCAAGCCAGATGAAACTAATCAATTAGCTAAACTTCAAGCATGCCTGAAGGACATAAAAACCTGGATGACCTGCAATTTTCTGATGTTAAACTCAGACAAAACCGAAGTTATTGTACTTGGCCCCTAACACCTTCGAAACACATTATCTAAAGATATAGTTTGTCTAGATGGCATTGCCCTGGCCTCCAGCGACACCGTAAGGAATCTTGGAGTTATCTTTGATCAGGATATGTCCTTTAACTCCCACATAAAACAAACTTCAAGAACTGCCTTTTTTCATTTACGCAACATTGCAAAAATCAGGCACATCCTGTCTCAAACAGATGCAGAAAAACTAGTCCATGCATTTGTTACCTCTAGGCTGGATTATTGCAACTCTCTATTATCAGGCTGCCCCAATGAGTCCCTTAAGACTCTCCAGCTGATCCAGAATGCTCATAGTACCCTATTACCCCACTAGAGCACTGCGCTCCCAGAATGCAGGGTTCCTTGTGGTTCCTAGAGTCTCTAAAAGTAGAATGGGAGCCAGAGCCTTCAGCTATCAAGCTCCTCTCCTGTGGAACCAGATCCCAGTGTGTATACGGGAGGCAGACACCCTCCTCACATTTAAGAGTAGGCTTAAGACTTTCCTCTTTGATAAAGCTTATAGTAGGGCTGACTCAGGTGACCCCTGAGCCCCCCCTTAGTTATGCTGCTATAGGCCTAGACTGCCGGGAGACTTCTCATGATGCACTGAGCTCCCCTCTCCTCCTCTCCCTCTCCATCTGTACGCCCTCATATCCCATCAATGCTTGTTACTAACTCAACTTCTTCCCGTAGTTGTGTGCTTTCTCTCCCCTTTCTCTCTCCTTCTGTTGCTTTCTGCAGGTGTTTCTGCCTCCGGAGCTGTAGAGTCTGGATCTATGGTTGCAGCCACCTGCTGCCCCCGTGCTCCTGCTCTGCACCCACTGCTGCTATTACTGTTATTGCTCTTATTATTAGTATTACTATTATAATATTGCTCTTAGTATTATTTCTGTTGGTGTTATCATCAATACCATTACCACAACTATTACTTTACATCTCTGTGTGAAACTGTATTGTGCTGCTGTATGTTCTCTTTCCTCCTGCTCTCTCTCCCCCCCGCCCCCTTCAACCCAACCAGTCGAGGCAGATGACCGCCCACCCAGAGCCTGGTTCTGGTTCTGGTTCTGGTTCTGGTTCTGCTCGAGGTTTCTACCTGTTAAAAGGGAGTTTTTCCTTGCCACTGTCTCCTAGTGCTGCTCATGGTGGGAACTGTTGGGTCTCTGTAAATATAAAGAGTCGGTCTAGACCTGCTCTACTCGAAAAAGTGCCCTGAGATAACTTTGTTATGATATGGCGCTATATAAATAAAACTGAATTGAATTGAATTGAATTGTCTTCTGTTGGTCTTTGAGAACAGCCTTTGAACACTTTGGAGTGTGGACTATCAGTAATATTTTACTTGTGAATTTTCTATTTGACTTAAAGAAATTGAGTTTTTCTTCCACTGCTTGTGTCAACAAATGGGCATATGTGCAGTTTTCAGTCTTGTGTTTTATACGTTTAATTGGTCCCCTGAGTGTGCATGTGTGGTGTGTGACTTTGTGTGTGTGCTGTAATAAAGCAGTGATTCAGAAAGAGACACAATAGTGTTGTATATCTCCCTGACACGTTCCCTGGTGTCACTACTGTACAATCTATCAGCCACTGAGGTTAAAGCTCCTTTTTTCTTTTTAAAGGAAAAGTCTACAGATTGAGCATTTGCTGTCATGGGAGAAACAGAAGCAGCAGACTGAGGGAAGGATGGATGGAAGGAGGGGGAGGAGGGATCCTAATCTGCCCGGCTGCAGTGCTAGACTGAAGCAAATGATGCAGGAGAGACAGAAAGAGGATGACAAAGAGAAGACGGGAGACGGAGTTCCATTTGACCTGAAGTTTTGCTCGGGACAAGTTTGTCTCATAAATAACAGCCCATAAATAGGCTGTATATGAGTGTGTGGGGGGCGGGGTGTTTGACTGTACAGTGATGATGAGGCTGCAGTTTGCTCACTGCCTGCTCTATTTCTGTTCTTATTATCCATGGCCCTCAGCGCTTTTCATATTTTGTCTGCTGCTGTAATAACTAGAGTGGAAAGTACAATTTAACTGTAGACACGAATAGGCTGCTAAACATAGACATCGTTGGAGTGGGGTCTGGGAGAGAGCACACACACACACACACACACACACATACAGAGAACGGTTGCGTAATATGGCGCTGCACTTTTGTATATATTATGCATAAGCATTTTTTGGAGAGTGCAGGGACGTACACAGTGTGTCATCCGCCTACATCACTGCTACAATTAATCGTTAAAATGCACAATGTGACTGAGCAGTCACCTTTTGGCTCTCTTGTTTTTTTCAACATTAAATTTTCTGTTAATATGTCAACATTCACACTGCGAGCTGAGACATCTTTTCAAACTGTCTGTCTTTTTCCAAAGATACCAAACATATCCGACTCAGTTTGGGAGGAATGTGTAGAAAATTATGCACAAAATATCTAAAATGTTCATAATTGATCCGATGGTGCAGCCACAAGGTGTGCTGGGTTTGAATAATAAACTCAACAGTGTTAGAACAAGCAGATGCAGCAGTGATATTGTCATACAGTGTGGCAAATGTTTTCTTTCTTAAAAGGGACATTTCATATTTAGACAAATATTAGAACTCAACACTCAAAAAACACTTTGGTGGTTTGGTTTGCCTCAATGATTAAAAAAGACAGTTGGAGCTCAGGGTTATCTATGGGCTGTGTGTGTCTGTGTGTGTTCTTGTATATCTACCTTCATGAGGACCACTTTAACTTTCAATGTGAGGACCTTTTTGGATAGTAAGGACATTTGTGTGTGTGTGTGTGGTGTCAGTGGGATGGAGCCACTGCAGTGAGCCATGCAGAGAGGCCATATTTCCTGTTACATATGGCCAATGAAACACTGTGGTTGACACAAACCCCCCACACTGCTGCTGATATGTGAAAGATACAAATGTTCAGTCCTGTGTGCTGACTAATGGTCAGGCTTGATAAAACTAGAATAGAATAAACTAGAAAATGAACTGGAAATAAGAATAGTCTTAAATCCAGGATAAAAAAAATAATTAGAAAATGATACAGGTTTGGCCTGTTGGTCATCGGTGTCATAGGCCATGTAGTGAGTGCAAAGTTAGTATGCTCAAAACCTTACCATTTAACGTCTAGAATCACTTTCCATAGAAAAATAATATATATGAATTATTTTGTTCTTGTGTGTGGTAGGGATGCCACAGTGAGGACATTTTCCCACCGGTTAATAAACTCGTAACAACACCGGTGTTACCGATTACACCGGACATTTTACAAGAAAAGATATTCGTCGATGGTGCTCAATATCTGTAGAGCGCTTACTTTGATCTTTAATGTGAGAAGTGAAATCTGACTCCTGCGACTCTGCTGCTGTGCTGATACGCAATAAATGAATTAAATGGGTTTTATTTCTATACAAAAAAAAAAAAAGCAAAATGATCGTGGGTAAGTTGTGTAATCGGTGTATACCCAAACACCATGTAACACCGGCAACACTGACTACCGCAGCGAGCCTTGTGTGCATGTTGTGTTGTGATCCTTCCATGAACTTCTGACTTTGTGTGACCTGCCTTCACCAGCTCTGCACACGGGACATCAATTCAATATGTATTTGAGATGTCAAGATCACAAAATAATAAGAAAAACTCCTTTCTCATTTATCATAAGATTACGTTGAGATAACCACATAAGCCTCTTGTAATCACAAGAAAACAACGTTTAATCCATAGACCTCATCATGAGTACAGTAGTTCACTGTTAACTTGTGAAAAAACTGATTTCAGAAACATTTATTCAGTTCCCAGGTGAGAAAAAAGATTCACAGCTAAGTTACACATCCAGAACAAAGAAGTTCAGAAGACCCCTGCTAAGTACATTTCTTGTGAGTGAATGAACATCTCCGGGGGTAAGACCAAGCTTAACCATAGACACTGTGCTGTAGTTCACATCACAGAGGCTGGTTTGATCAGGCCTTTTGATGCACCGCTGCCTCCGGTGGATCCTGCACATTGGATTTACATCGGCTGCTTTGGTCTTAGTGAGCTGTGTGCTGGCCGCGAGTCATGTGCGCTCCAACTCAAGCACACGCCGATTAGCTTCGCCGTCTCAAACTTTCCAGATCAGCTAATTCAATGAGGAGCTCTCCTGATCTATCCTCTGTTCAACGAACCCGCGGATTCATTACTATTCAGAATGGATCCGTTTCCTTTCCTGGCATTGACTGATCCTGTCTCACACGATCTAACTCGTAGAAAATGCTCCACCTGTGCAAACTCAGGCTGTCTCACACTGCAGGCAGACAGGCAGAAGTAAAGTCTCAAACTAAAAGGATTTAAATTAATTATTGAAAACGCCCTGCTGAGGAGCTTGTGTCTGTGTCTTTTTAGTCTACTGTCGCGGTCTACTGTAAAGCAGCTGATTTAAGTGTTACTGTACATGAATATATAACCATAATGCTTTTAAATGCAGTTTTAATGAATGAATAAATAATGGCTGACATCAGATCAGGAACCCCCACAGGACCCTTCAGCCCTGCAACATTCCTGCGATATGGGATGCTAGTACGTCGAGTCATTGGGATTTGAAAACTGAGGAATTCATTTGCTATAGCTCTATTATGTGTGATTGTTTGCTCAGCTGGAATAGCCGCACGGAAATAATTACGGGATCAGGAGTGTAAGTAATAGGATCAGGTGAAGGCAAGACTGGAAATCACAAAAGCCATTTTAGCATGGGGGTCATGACATGTGATTAGTTGCTTACCTTATTTTCAGAAAATCCTACTTATAATGTAAATACCCCCGAGTCTTTGGATAGAAGCTTTGGAGTAGCCGTAAAGGAGACCAAAGGATCGGTAGTAAAACCAACAAACACAGATAAGGCAAGAATCTATTTACATACGCGTCATGATGTGTGAGTGTTTGCTCAACTTAAATTCAGAAAATCATGCCTACTGTATAACTAACCAAGGTCATCCAAAAGAAGCTCTAGGAATAGGCACATGGGAAATAATTATATATAGTAACAGGATCGGGTGAAGGCAAATTTAAATTTAACTGGACAAGGAGAAATACACCGAGCGAGAGAGGAAGAAAACTTCACTCTCGTGTCACCCTCTTGTGTGCATTTTTTGGTGGTAAAAGGACTAAAAATCTGATTTTTACTGTTGCAGTGAAATGGCTTTTTGCTGTTGCAGTCAAAAATAGGGTTGATGCCTTGCCTCTCAACCTGCTCTCTCTCTCTCTCTCTCTGTTTTTGGGTGCAGTGGACGGTCAGAGAGCTGGAGAGAGATGACACACACACACACACACACACACACACACACACACACACACACACACACTAATACACACTTTCCAACTGAACCAAACCTAAATCTCTACACCCCTCCTCCTCCTCCTCCTCTCTCTTTTTCAGATTGCAATATCATGCTGGCACACAAGGCTGAAACTCTCCTCGAGCATCTGCGTCTTTTTTCCCCGTCTCCGTTTATGTCGGTCTGTTCATCTGTTGATCTCGCTCTTTGTTTCGCTTGCTTTGAAATGAGCAGTCAGTAAGTCAGACAGACAGACAGACAGACAGATAGACAGACAGACAGACAGACAGAGCAAAAACTGAAACAATCCACGTCTCTTTCTCCCCTTTCTAGGCGGGCAGACCGAGCCAAGCAGACAAGAGCTGACTCGGTAACGGGTGATGTCATCCTGCAATGTGAGCGTCCTCCTGGTCCTGATCCTATGATGCAACACTCTGGTGACACTGTGAAACAGGTTGCTGCTGCAGGCTGCATCCAAAACTGCTGAGCTGCCTCTCTTCCTCTCTCTTGTTTCGTGTCTTTCGGATGCCTCCTCTCTCCATTTCTCTGCCCTAAATAAAGTATTCCCTCATTACTCCCTCTCTCCAAGTCTCTTTTTCTCTGCCCTACATTTCCATTGTTTCAGGTTTTTCACTTGATCAGACCCCCCCCCCAGCACCATCCTTCCTGCCCTCCTCCTCCTCCTCCTCCTCCTCCTCTCCCCCTTTTCTCTTTTCTATATTTGCTCTCTACCCACACAGACCTCCCCCCCCGTCCCTCTCCCTCTCCTCGCTCTCCACTGGTTGTCAAGGCAGCAGGGCACCATGGCTCAGCATTATTCATGCAGTAGCAGTCAGCCAGGCAGCCGCTCAGACAGACAGACAGTCAGACAGACAGGCAGTCGGATGGGCAGAGAGCCAAGTCAGGCTACAAGGCCGTCAACCGGTCGAGCAGACCTGCTTCGGAAACACATTTAACTCTTTCCTCTCTCCATCTTAAAGGATAGTTCCAGTTTATTTTCATAGTTTAGGTCGTCATTCTTATGATGTTAACAATAACATTGTAGTCACCAAGTTACCAGTAATCACCAAGAACTGGGAACATGCTGACATCACCATAAAGATGTCTGACGGCCAAAAAAAGACGAGCCATCAGACAGGTATTAGAACTGATGGCTGAAGCTCTCTGTTTTTATTTATTCTCCTGATTCTTCACTTCTATTGTAAAGCAGTGAGCACTGAGCTGCACCCCCTGTATGAAAGGTGCTATATAAATAAAGTTGTTTATGTATTATTATTATAAAAATACGACCCAAGCTGTAAAAACATTGAATTATCGGGAGTGTTCCTCAACTTAAAGAACCATTATATGTTTTTGCATATGATTTTTTTTGTGCATTTTAAAGAATTTGTAAAAAGTGACATATACCACCATTTTTACTTAACATCAACATGCCCTGGGACATTTGGTTAAATCTGTCAAATTTAAATCATAATGACTGAGTGCACTGTGATTGTGAAGTTAATTTTGTTTTTGTTAATGTCATCCTATGTTTCAGGTAGACATACGTTCCTATTCACTTCACCACAGAATGAATCACTTTGCAGAGAATCAAAGTCAGCCTCCTTTTGTTGTTGCACCAGTTATTTTGCATGGTAACGTAATTTGAAGTGCAGATTAATTTGAAAAGTAATGTAAGTTTGACCGAAATAAAAGCAGGCTGTAATGGATTCCTATTTTACCAAGTTCTGAGTCTATAACAGTTGATTTTTACAGTGTACAGAAATTATTGTTCATTTTTCAACACTATGGTATGTTTTGCAAAATGGCTGACAGTAATGTAAAGTATACAGAATATGATTTGTGGTAAAAGGGCTAAAAGTGCAAAAAACACTATTTAAGTCTACAGGAATAAAAGCCTGACAAAAGCCTAACAAATGCAAATAAATGCACATAAGCCCATTTGAGCTTCAGAAGAACTGTGTGTGTGTGTGTGTGTGTGTGTGTGTCTACTTCCCATTCAACCCTTTGAGGCCTTGTTTTACAAGCAGCTAACGAACAATGATCAAGCTCTCAGAGAGACAGCAGCACTGAGGCAGAGCAGCCCCGACGAGATTACAGCAGAGAACAAACACTCCTTATCTGATTCTAATACAGTACATCAGTCAGGAGGACGACCTCCCATCTTCCCCTGCTCCACCCAGACCTCTCCACTGACTCTTTCTCATTCTGCCTCCACCTATCTCTGTTATCTGTGGAGGGGCACAAAACAAGACAAAACTGGGTTTGAAACCAACTGCAAAGCTTCCTCTATACAGTATAAACAATCTGATGCATGATTCACAGCAGGAGGAGCTGGGACCTGTGGCTAGTGAGATCGCTGTCTTGGCCACTTTGCTTACTGGCTGCTACCACCGTGACCTAGATCAGGATTAGGCAGACGAAAATTAATCGATGGATGGAAAACCTGTTGTGATCTAAATACATCCTCTAGATCCTCCTCTGACATTCACTAGATTCACAGGTAGTCTGATTATACAGCTGTTTCTGCATTTAGATTTACTGCAACGGCATTACTGTAGATGTAGTGGCCGGTATATCTCCCTTATCATACTAGCTTCCTGACCCAGGAGGAACAGAGAAAACCTCCGCTGTGTCCCAAATCGTGTACTTGCGTACTCAAACTTAGTATTTTGAGTGCATTCATACTGACAAGTATGGCAAAATGCAGTGTACTATAAGTACCCGGATGCTGTACACAAAACGGCCAGAAAGTTGAGTGTGGAACGCTGCACACTTCTCACCCTCAACGGTCGGCATCTTGGCCACGTAATGGAAGGGGAGGGACCACCAACGTATGAAAATGGCGGCCACAGGTTGCGATTGTTACGGCTCAAAGTAAAAGCATGTTTATTTTTCATTCATTTTTAATATAATTGAATTGAAGTCAAGAGAGCAAACGTACTGGCAGATATTTCGGCGTGTGGCGATTGCGGTAAATGTTAATAATATAATGATAATGCTCCGCCCGGCTGCAATCCATCATTAAAAAGAAGAAGAAGAAGACGTGGTCAAAGGTTGCGATTGTCATTTCCGGTGAGCGCACAACAGCAGTATTTGATTTGGGACGACACTTCCCTGTCAAAATTAACGCACTACACGAGTCAGTACATAGTGTACACAGTGTACTGCATGTAAGTTACTAACGGAAGTACGCGATTTGAGACACAGCTCTCATCTAACCTGGTTTAGGCCGAGGAGCAGCACAGTTAAAGCTGTGTCAGTGCTCAGGTCCTAGGAGGGGATACAGAGAAGAGCTCCTGCAAGCTGGGGGTGTAAAAACAGCAAAACAGCAGGTCATTTGAATGGACAGTGAGAGAAGCAGCAGCAGCAACCCCCAGCAGCACTTACAGGATGTTTGATTGTGTGTGAGTGTGTGTGTGTGTATGTGTGAGTGTGCAACTGTGTGTGTGTGTTGGGGTGGCGAGGGAAATCTGTGGCAGGTGTACAAACAGATTCACCCTGAGAGAAAAAGGGACAGACAGAGCCTGTGTTTGTCACACTCACACACTGCCTGCTGTGGGGTCAAAGGTGGAGGGTCACTGAGCACGCAGGGCCATGGCATAGTAACAACACACACGCGCACACACACACACACACACACACACACACACACACACACACAGAGTTACTGTATTTCCATGACACCCACAGCTTACACTAAACTAAATGAAACACATCAGAGCGAGCCAAGCTGACCGACGCCGCCTGACATGAGAAGGATTCCAACACCCCCGGGGCGGAAATGGAGGATTTGCTGCCGGCAGAAAGGAAAAGTAAAGAGGAGAGGAGCATGTGGGGTAAACATGATGGTTCTCGCGTTGGATAAAAGTATGCGGTGACGCTGCCAGCAGGTCTGGAGCTGGAGCTGCTGAGCTGTGGGTGTTTGAGATCAAGAGCAGGCGCCTCTGAGTGTGGGCATCAACTGAGCTGATACCCAGAATACACTGAGGGAAGTGATGTGAGCAGAAATCACGTATCACTGCTGAGTCCTAATTCCACATATACCTATAGTTTACAGTTTGATTATAGTGTAATTTCCACAGTATATTGTTTTTGCAGTTAGTTAACAAAAAAAAACAATGTAATTCCAAAGATTTTAGATTTATTTTTTGGTTTTCTGAAACTTTAGATTGAACCATTTTTCCAGAAGTAAGTAGCAGTGTATTGTGGGACAGTCCGGCCCACATCCTTTAGGCTAATTGAAATCAGGAGCTGTTTTACTTTTTGTTTTTACAGAGGATTACTGGTGAGCGCCTAACACTGCCTTGGTCTGTTCAGTCAGTGCCAGCAGCACCTTCTCCATCCAATCACAAGTCAGATGTTAAAAATGAAAAGGTCCCTGCTTGTTTTCAAATAGATATTTACTACATTTATTTATCACATGGTTTGCTCAGTTGTCTTGGAGATGGATATCTTGACATGCAAGCTCAGAACATGTTATTTCATCCACAGAACCTTTAGGGCTTCTTGTCCATGTTCACTTAACAGTTTAGCATCAATGTTCAATCTTGACCTTGAAATAACAGTTTGTAAAAAATTCTAATCTAAACTCTAATCAAGGCCCATTTGCTAGCTTTTTTCCAGAACTTGCAACTGTCACACGGGTCTTCTCCAAAGTCCTGGAAAAAGCTAGTGAGTGGACTTTGGGATCTCCTACCCGTTTTTAAAATCTATTACTTTATGTGCCATCTGGTTACATAAAAGTGATCAAAATATATGTTTTGAGTATCAAACCCTCACTTCATGAAGGTTTGAAAAGTACAGTCTGCTGCGGCTGTTGTTAACTCTCTGTGTGAGAGCTCAGAAAGTCCTGATCGATCAGCTGGTTAAAAGAATAAACCACTAAAAATCTGTCATTTAAGTATCAAATACTCACTCTCTGTCTCTGGACAGTTTGTAGCTCGCTCGTTTGTATAGGATGGCAGCCACTTTTAAACCTACAGGTGGTGAGTGTTTGATAATCAACATGCAGGTTTTTTGTCGAGTATTCAGTTAAAGAAGCAAGTGAGGTGCCAGAGAGGTGGTGGGTTCAAATCTTTAAACTTAAACTGTGAAATCTTTCTCACATTCAACCATAAACAAATCTCCTAGTTATGACTTTTGACTTTTAAAGGTCATGACCGGCCTGCTGTACAGAAACTGTGTGCTCCTCTCGGTTAGTCCAGTACACTAATAACAGCCTACTCTGTAGTCTGCGACCCTGCAAAGAGTTAACTCTGGCATGCCAACCAGAGGGTGAACAGAATGTGTAACTGAGCATCTGAATATCATTGTGACAGCCAAAGACCGAGATAAAACAGCAGCAAGCCTGTCGCACCCCCTCCTCCTCCATCACCAAACGCTCCACCTCAAAATAAAATCCACTGACTCCTGCTGCGCTGATCGGAGCTGCTGCATTTTAATGAAACCCATTGATCTTTTTTGATTTCAAACTTTCTCACCTCACTACTCATCAAATGTCACAAGGGCCCTGTGGTAAAGCAGAGCAGTTGGACTGTGAATCGCTGACAGTAAAGTTCAAATGACCTGAAATGACTTTTAGTCTGACATAAAAAGGACCTTTGGTGTCAGGCGCAAATCTTGCAAGTCAGGAGACCCCCGATGCACGATGTGTGTGTGTGTGTGTGTGTGTGTGTGTGTGTGTGTGTGTGTGTGTGTGTGTGTGTGTTTGAGTGCTCAGCGAGTTGCGAGCAGAGTGTGATCAGCTTGTGATCCACTACACATTAGATTAGAGGTGTGGCAGGGTGGAAGCAGGAGGGGGAATATGGACAGAAAGGATTGCTTAGTAATGTGGAAAGAGCTAAGAGGCTCCTTCACCTCATCTCCCCTTCTTCCCCTCAACTCAGCAGCCAGTGCAGCCTGAACAAAATAACTTTACAGAGCAAGAAAATACACAAATGCATGCAGAAACAGTTGTGCAGATATAAAGGAAGCTCAAACGGGCCACAGAAAAAGCAAATCCAATCAAAGTTTCTGCACAAGCTGACCAAATAGAAGATAAAGGGAAACCTCCACATGACTAAACACTTCATTACATTTCCTTTTCCTCATTTTGCGAAAGGCTGCTGGAGCAGATTTAGGCCCATAAGAGCAAAATAATAATTAACAAAAACCCTGCTCAGTGCTCACACAGGGCTTTGAGTTTCATAGTAACTGCTAAAGTTATTTTGGATTTTGCTGGATCATGCTTTAAAGGCATACACCACATGGAGACAAAGTTGAAAAACAGCTGATTATTCCTTTAACCTGCCTATGCACTCACCACTGAATGTAATCTAACCAACTCTTCTTCACAGACTTATTGCATATGTATGTGTCACTGTGGTCAGTCAGTGATCTCCATGGGCAACAGTAACTGCTGGTGACAGAGCAGTATATTCATTGAAAAAAGTGTGTATTATAGAACTGCAATAGTGTTGTGTAAGAAAATAATGAATGCTGAAAGTCCACTTACTATCTTTTGAGAGCTTTCAACCACATCTCACAAGCTTCCTCAGCTTATAGGAACGTTTGCTGATGAAGACTGTGAGATGCAGTTGAGGGTTTTAGTTAGTGGACCTTGGAGCTTATATTTGAACCCAGTCCTTCACTGGACCCACAAGAAAACAATTTACAGTTATGTGTATAGGTAAAAATCAACTAGATGCTAGAGGACTGCAGGTGAAATAAACTGGAGAAAGGAAACAAAAAGAAAACTTAATTACATCTTCAAATCTCTAAAATGGTTTAGAGATTTGCTTAAATTAAAAAGTCGGCTGCTATACTCCAGATGATCTCACTGTACAAACTTTAAATCTTTTGGAACAGCTCACCAGTGTGTAGAAAACCTCAGAAGGTTAATTACCATAACAGTAACAAATGAAGGTACCTACAGTGTGAACTAAATTACACACAAAGCGTATGCACACATTATTTAACTAAATGAAAATAAAGGACATTCTACTAGCAGTTGTGAACCACAGACTTAATCTAAACTAGTACAAACTCTGCCTTGAAAGCATTAAAAGTCGTATTTTGATGCACATTTAAATAAGCACTAGAGTAAACATATACACTGCAGTAAAAGAGGCTAAACTTAATTGTGATTGTGGAGAAGTCTCAGTCCACATCTCTGCCTTGTCACTTGTCTGGACGTACGTCACGTAATGGATTAATGAAACTGCAGGTTCCTTGTTCATTACTTGTGAATATTTGCCTTCATAAGTTCAGAGTACGTAGGTGTTTTATATATTAGACTGTGTTGTTTCTGAAGAACTGAAAACTTAAACGACTGTAAGAAAGAAGGGAGGGCTGTGCGGCAGTAAATGAATGGTTTAGCTAACGGCCAAATGCACCGGTCCACTCAACCAGGGAGCCCGGTTACATAAGCCCTCCATAAAAGTCAACAGGGCAACGTCAGAGGCTTGACATCCGCTCTCTTATGAAAAAGACTACAGAATCGATGTTTTATTCTATCACGTGTTGTTTAAAAAAGAAAGCCCTTTGCTCCAGAGCTGGCCTGGATTTCCACCCTTGGTTCAGATCAGGACAGCAGAGACGGAGCAGAGTTCCTCACAGGACAACAGTCAAAGGTAACCCAGGTGAGCTTGTTAGTTTGGTTCAGGTTAATGGGAATTCAATAGTGTATCTTGTCCATAAATGAATGAACATGACACACAGGCACAGATACACTCCGCAACACGTTCACAAACACACTGAGCCGGGGTAATGAGAGCTGCTTCGGTAGGCATTTAATTCTAATGGGATTTTAAGTGTCTCCTCACTTAGTCTGATTAAGACCTTTTGGTGGAGAGCTGCTGCTTGGTCTGCAGGGTCTCCTTATTCTCTCTTTCTCTGAAGTCAAGTTTGAATTTGGTGAAACTTCATTGGCAAAACGTACAAAAAAAGGTAAATAATAATTTAATAAAAAAGAAAATGTCATCCAATGGTTTAGGGGTAGTGGCAGCAGAATGCACATACTAGATATCTCCATAATCTAAGGTAGATAATGTAGTATACTAGAGAAACAAGCTCTGTTAGTCCAGGAATTCAACTTCAATTCATTCAATCATTAGCCATCCCAGCGGCGGGGCTTCAGGGACATCAAAATGTCCATACATAAAAATGTACAAAATCTTTATGTATAGATTAAACAACAGGGGGCCTAATATGGATCCTTGTGGGACACCTTTATCAATAATTTGGAGATTTCATTTGAAACTGTCAACAGTCTGAACTCTACCAGAGAGATATGACTTGAACCAACAAAATCCATGGAAAGCAGATTATTTAAATGCCTAAAAGCCTTGCACCTATCCACAGAAACAGCAACATAATGTAACTTTTGTCGTGGACTTAAAAAACAACTTACTGTTAACAAATGTAGATAAAACGTAAACCTCTCTTCTTCTTTCTTCATTAAATTCTCAGTTGCAGAAAGAAAACGTGCACAACTTTAGATAACGGCAATTTTGTGAATTTGTTTCAGTGACCTAATTATCCTGCTGGCTGCTCTGGTTTCAAATTCAGATTAATAAAACATGTTCCTACGCGCGTACAAAGACACAGAGGTGACATGGGCTTAACACTTCAGCCTTCTTTACCATTGGCCAGCTGTTACTTTAGTCCTTTACCGGTCATTTACTGGGCCCCCAAGCCAATCAGGCTAAGAGGCTACAGGTCACCAAGGAGACGGCGCAGATACAGTAAATATCAGAAAATACAGACCTGTTTGGTTGGACTGTCTTTGTTTCATATACTGTTCTTTCTCTTCCTCCCCCTCTCTCTAACATACATTCAGTCTCTTTTTTCAGGCGTCTCGTCTTGCTCTTTGTCTCTACTGTACATGGGGACCAGGCGGGTGGCGTGCTTCTTTCCAATCTAGGCCACGCTGTCACCCACATGTTGTCTGCTGAATAATTATAGCCAGTACGTGGGCCGACAGTGACATCCACAAATCCAGAGCACAAATTAAAAAAGATAAATGTAAACCAGAGCACGCGGCAGACAGGAGCACAGGGGCAGGACTGCTTCATCTGCTCACCCCTGTCCATTAATATTTCATGTCTTAAAAAACCTTAAAGGACCATACCAGTGCTTCTGGCATGTTATAGTCTTTGTATAATTTACACAGCTACCAGCCATTTCTTAAAGAATTCTGTCGTTTTTTATGTGTTTTGCTGTGTTCCCTACGACAAAAAAGGTCTCATTTTTGTTTCCCAGCTAACTTGTTTAGAGTATTTTCTAAAATCAAGTTTCATTTTTCATGATTCTAGTACAACAACCTGCCGTATTCTTTTTTTATTGTGAGACACTGTCACTCATTTCTAGAACATTTTTGAAACAACTTTATTTCGATTGGTTGAAACATTTTACTGCACTAGCAAATTATTTACTTGGTTTAACAAAAAAAGATTTTTCAGAATTCAAATATAGAAAGAAATGACTCTGTAAGATAAAAACCTTTGCAGTGTAAGCATCCTAGAAAACCTAGAATTCTTTAATGCACTGTGGCTTAAAGGTTTTTTAAGTTTTTGGGGACAAATCCAACTCAAGTATCACATCTGTCAGAGCGAGTCTAAAGATAAGTCTCAAGTCCTTTTGGATGAGTTCAAGTGAAGTCTCACATCTTCATAAACTGGCTCCAAGTCCTTTCAATGCACACACCAATATTAAAGCTTTGAGGCTCTGCAAGACCTGCGTGCCGCTCTTATATTTTTACTTTTTATTTTTACATTTTGTTTCAGGATTTTACCAAGTCAAAACTTGAGACTTGAATGTTTTGCTTTCAAGTCTCAAATCAACTCTTACATCAGTCAAATCCAAGTAAAGTGAAGTCTCAAGTCTACACCTCTGTGGAGCAGTCCCAGGAAATTTAAATACAAATTTGAGGATTATGTCGTGTTGTTGTATGAAGTGTCATAGGTGTCACACGCTGACCTCATATGGTGTCTGTGCAGCAGACAGCAGCTGAAATTGTGCTGCATTCAGGGACGAGGTGACGATGAAATCTTATATGCATCAGTTATGTTTTGAAACACTGAAACTAAACGGAAATCTACTAAGTCACTGATGCTTCAGACATTGGGTTGCAGTTTGCATTCAGGTGCAAATGTTAAGTCACTGAAGTCACCTGCTGCACTTATTTCATTTAACATTGTGTCTGTTGGAGAGTTCACATCTTCACTTTTACCATGTGGTTTGTGTGTGTGTGTGTGTGTGTGTGTGTGTTGATGCTGAATGTGCAGGTTTAGCTTCTCCTCTATGGGCAGATTGTGTAATAAGATTAGAGAGGTCAGCTGTAACATGTATTAATCAGGCTTTACATAGAGAGAGCGACGCCATGCACAGTGTGTGTGTGTGTGTGTGTGTGTGTGTAGGCCCAGAGGCTCCCTTCATACACCACTCTCATGTGCACATTCAAACACACACTCACACAGCTTCTAATTCACTCCATGGGAAGATTAGCATTTGTTTTTGTCTTCCTTGTATAATTGCTAATGTTCAGCCCTGCATTTGCTAAAATAGTAGAATATATTTCTCTTGTTGATGTTTAGTTTGTTCTGCCTTTTTCTTGTTTAATTTACACAGTGTGGATTTTAAATTGCTCAGCACATCCTCATATCTCTGTACTGGACACGCAGAGTTCCATCTTCTCATCTGACTGATGGCTAAGATGACAATGTCCTAAAATGTTTGCCATACAGTGTGAGTTTTCTCTTCTCCTGTAAGCTGTGTGAGCTATCAGCTGTGTGAAGGCAGGTCTTCATTTTTTTTTTTTTTTGCCTGAAGCTCTGTTACACAGTGTGACGTCTGTTCAGCCCTCCAGAGAACTGACTCAGAGCTCAGGACGAGGAGATGTGTTAATCTAGACACACATGATTTTAAGTGGACTGTAACTGTGTGTGTGTGTGTGTGTGTGTGTGTGTGTGTGTCCAGGGGGTCTTATCAGGTTGAGCAGCTGTTTCCTGCTCAAAACCAGTGAGCAGCAGCGCCAGACCACTGACTGGCCACAGGGCAGATACATCATGTGTGTGTGAGAACAAGTTTAAGAAAGATATCATATTTCAGTTTGTGTGTGTAGGAAAATGTGAAGGTTTGCAGCTTTGAATGCAAGTGAGTGTATTTGTAGGTGTGTGTGTGTGTGTGTGGGTGTGTGTGTGTGTGTTTGTACAATGTGTACTTGTGTGTCCAAAATGATGGATTAGTGGTTGAGGTTTGGAGGATTGGTAGAAATGTAGCATGAAAGCTCTGCCCCGGGGCAGTGACGCTACCAACAACTGGTGACCAGTGTGTGTGTGTGTGTGTGTGTGTGTGTGACGTGCATGCGGCTCATTGAGGCATCTGTGCATCCAGATGAACAGCTACTTTAGTGTGCAAATGACCCTGAAAACCCTGGACACACGGACTTAAAAGATAAGGCTGGCGTTATTCTATATGTTTGTTTTTGTCAACAAATCCCACCAGCAGACCCAAACCAACAACGCCTCCATACTGTATGACTTCCCTACCCTGCCTGTGGCACCAAACTCCAAACCCATGTGTACATCTTTAAAAACGCCTCACAAATGTTTAGTTTCATGTTTAAAAAAAGCCCCAGTAATTTCCTAAAACAGCTGCTCACTGTAGTTTTTAAGAAATGTTACTTGAACAGGAGGAAATAGGGCATTTGTTGGGGACTATTTTCAGTGGCGGATTAATCCATATTTGGTGCTCTACAGTGAGTATTTGGGGCAGCAGGACGGTGTGTGTGGGATTGAGTCCAAATAAACTCCAGTGTGTGTGTTCATGGTGATGAAGGAACAACAGTGAGGCTCACTGATGTGTTTTTAATAGTTTTTGGAGCAACAATGGAGCTCTGTGGCTCAGAGGAAGAAGATACATCAGGCTGTGATACACACACAATACTTAGTAGATATATTCATTACTGGCTTGGGTCTGCACATGAGATTTGTTGAAAGAAAAATGTGGAATATAGCCTCCCTACTTATAGCCTTTAAAGAAAAATTGTGATTTATTCCTGTAGTATATAAATATATAAATATATATAAAATAGTAATTTGTGATAAAGGAAGAGGTATTGATGACAAGATCTTACTTTTCAGAAATCACTGAGCTGAAGTTTATTTTCTGGCTGAACCTACCTCAACCTGATTGTCTAGATGTTTGTCTTCAGTTGCTACATTCTTCCACAATAAGTTGTCCTACATTACGGCTGCTACATTAGGCCTTTGAAAGGGATGTTGTTACCCATATATACATAGGATTATCATCATGCACTGCTAGTACTACCATGACCACATACTTCAAACTCAATCCACTGTTTCTATTCCCATTTTTACTGTTTTGATGTAAAATATGTATAAACTGTTTATTTCCATTCATGCTCTATATTTCTACACTTGTAACTTGTATCATTTGGAACACAGTAATATCGATGCATCTTTGTTTCTTTTAATTCTACTGTAGTATGTAAACTTTATTTTACTACCTATGTGTATTGATCATCAAAAAAGTTTGAACAGGGTCCAAGTTCTGTCTTATCTTACATTAGATGGTGTTTTGGTGGTGTTTCCTTACGTAAATAAGCCTGGTTGTGCAAGAGCAGATGGACGCAGAACTGGTGGGATTCATCATTTATCATTGTGTACAGGTGTGCCTACGCATGGCAGTCAAATGCCAACTTTCCTGTGCATGTGGTTAGTTCTTTTAGGCACAGATTTAGATCCACTTCTATTCACATTTTGATAAATGGAGACTCTGGAGAACCAGAATCAATTCTTATTCTGTGGAACATTTGATAAAACAGACGAGCAGAAGGAAGTAATGAACTTATTTTGATTGTGTTTCTGAGGGAAGATAAATACGCAATCGAACACGCACCTTCCTCTCCAACCACTGCAGACAGGAATGTAAACAGACACCTGAGCCAAACACACAGAAACACCACACACACACACACACACACACACACACACACACACACACACACACACACACACAAACACACACTCCATCATCATCATCATCATCAGCTACGCCACGTACTGACTGCTGAAATATATTGTCAACACACTAATCTGAAGAGCTGAGTCACGACAATGCTGCAGCACACACACACACACACACACACACACAGAGGAATATGACATTAAATTTCCCAGAAGTGTAGATCTGAATGTCACTCTGAATAAGCCGCCATGTGTCCTCTCTCTTTCTGTTGTTTCTGTCCCAAATGCATTTTTTGTGCAAATCTTTCAAAACACAATCCAATCCCAAAGTGGTCATGATGCGTAACGGAAGTTAGTTCTGAGTATTTCCACAAACCACACGGCTTTTTCATTTAGGTATTTTGTGGATTAAAAAACTGTGAAGGCACAAATGTGGTAGCCTAAAGCTGCAGCAGGGAGGTTATGATCCCATGAGGTTGAACTTTCTGAAATTAAATGATGACTGTTTCGGGTCCATGCATGCTCCATAGGTTTCGAAGCAGCATGGCAGGTCTCTTTATGGCACATATCTGATCTTTTCATGGTTGTCTGAACTGGAAGAAACCACACAGAATCAGATTTTTCCCCGTCCAGACAGCCGTGAAGAGATCAGACATGAGCCGCAAAAAAAAGTCAAAACTCAGTCTAATTAGATTCGAGCTGGAGAATGCAGAGTGCAGATGTTATACTGCTTTAGAGCAAAAATGTTTCACTGAAAAGTGAAAATGATTATGTGTAATGATGTGTAATTGTACTTAATCCTTGTAATTTTTACTTAGCGGAGTTCCAGTGTACGTGACGTCTAACACAAAGTTAATCTTCATGTAAATGAGCCTCTGACAGCTTCCCTCAGTTCCTCAAATCACTCTTAAATTACAGACATTTGTTAAGAGAACTCCTTAACTTCATTCCCTAAAACCCCTGAAACTTCAAAGTGCATGAAAAACCTTTGACGAAGTTCAAGCCTGAAATCAGTGTTCGATCTACACTGTGGCTTCCCTGTCTTCCCCATAAATAACACTGCCTTAAGTGATTATGCTTCTCAGTTTATCTTCACATTAATGATTAAACCACTTAATTTAAGCTACATGCACGTACATTAGTTTAACAACACACATCATCGGCATGTGACGCTTGTCAAAAACACCTCTGTAAGCCTGTCCTTTTCCCAGTGTGAGTCAACTAAAACTGAAATATTTGATGTTGATTGAAAGAAAATCAATTGAAAGAAAAATCTACAGCCATCAATTAATGGTTTAAGTCATTTTGTTAAGCAGAAATGCCCCAAAATCTGCAGGTTTCAGTTTCTCAAATGTGAATATTTGCTGGTTTTCTATGTTCTTTATGACAGTATACTAACAGTATCTTTCTGTTTTGTGTACACCTGAGCTTTAGGAAATTGCGACCTGCATTTTTTAAACCAAAGGATTAATCAATGAATTGAGAAGAAAATGGTCAGACTACTTGATAATAATCATGTCTGTATGGTACATCCAGTGTATGCTAAGTTCGTCCCCTACCCAAATTTAGACTAAACTGCCCATGGTTAAACTAAAATCATATCTGAAGTGTATATCTACCTTCTTTTTTCATATTTAACAAGTTTTATTTTTAGTCCAATAAAGAACACATTGTCACAGTGCCTGTTTGGTTAACTTTGACCTCACTTTTTAGTGGTTTGGGTTAAACTTAGTGATAATCCTCACTCATTGGTCGAGTCAATGTGATTCAAAATTGGTACATGTTATAAAACCAAAAAGTTTAGGTTATATTCACCCATCTCTCTCTATATATATATATCTATCTCTATCTGTTTGTGTGTGTGTGTGTGTGAGTTTGTCACCCTGCATGTCTCAAGCTTCAGCCCAACATTAATGACAATGACGTGCCGGTGACATCTCTCACTCTGACACTGGCCAGATGCACCGACGCCTCTGCAACATCAATGAATGACAACTGTTTGTGTGTGTGTGTGTGTGTGTGTGTGCGTCTCAGATCCCCTACTGTGCCCAAGCAGGAGAAAGAGAGCGATGACAGAAAGGAAGCAGAGTTGTCAGATAGACAGATAGATAGAGAGGTGTGGAAACAGAAGAGATGCCAATAGGAGGAGGAGGAGCAGGAGGAGGGAGATTAACAAAAAGAAAAGGATGATATGGAGATTTGCTACTGAGAAGAGAGGGAAAAAAAGGGGAAGAGAAAAGAAAGAGAGAGCGACATCTGCTCCGGCTCCCTTCAAACCAATGTGACACATGAGGGAGGACGTCTGCCCAGCTGCCTGAATTTATTACACTAATAAGATTCTCCTCAGTGCCGTCCCAATGCTCAATGTACGTTAAACAAACACTGTCAGAGCCGCTCAACTAAAATCCACTCTGCACTCTCAAACTTTGGACTCTTTAATTATTATTTAATTATTTTAACGACTGTTTGCCTTATAAAGCTCTGAAAATGGGAGGAGAAACCGGTTCCAGTTATCATTTAAAAGTTTTCTTTTAATTATATCCTCAACATTACTGAATGTAGTTTTTCATTATTTTCTCTTTGTTTCTGAGAATCCATGTTCCTTATGTTCTTATATTAACTGGAAAAAATATGCTTATGCTTAAAATGAACTAGTTCGTATGACATGTTGCCATAAACAAGGGTTTCTTCCTGAATGTCCACACTGGAAGTCATAGCCTCCTCCTGGCTGCATCCCATTGCCAAAAACTCTCTGTCTTCTGCATGTCTCTGTGGTCTCATCACGATGGATTACGTACATACAAATGGGGATAACAGAAACTTTTGAAAGGTCTCTCCTGGAGGGCATTCATTGTGTTGCACTTGGTTGTACACATGGAAAGTGAGAGAGAGCTTTAGAGAGAGACACTCGTTCATCTCCACACACCTGGCCAATCGATGCGTAAAGTGGGCGAGATTTTCTGTTTTAGAAAATTACAAAAATTGTCAGACACAGCCCACCCACAATACTAATGGTGGAAAGAAGTTTCAATGATCAGACAAGCACTTTGTGTGAAGCATACTGAGGCCTTCATCATTCCAGGGATATACAGTAAGAAGCATGTTGATGGGATTGTAAATGCAACCTGCGATTAAAAGTTTGGAAACCATTAGCTAAATGCAGTAAATTAATAAAGATATAAATAAAACATTTCCCTTTGAAAAACACAATGATAATGCCGGTTTTCCCATTGATTTGAACTGGGGTACTGCATTCAGGCTGCGGCAGTGGGGGCCACATGGGGGGCCACAAAAAAACGCAGTGGCCTGCGGTGAAAAGTTAAAACAGAGTCAACTTTTGGAGAAACACAACCTGACGTCACGCTGCGGCAGCCAATCACGCCGGCGATCAGATCGGCAGAAGCCCGGGTGAAGAAGAACTTTGTTTACCATGTAGCATTGTAGCATTAGCTGTTTACCTTAATATTCCACTGAGCAACTATTAAGATGGAAGAGAGACTGATCGATCGCCACCGTGATGACTGTACATCAGCTGTTCAACCCTGCCACGAGGGAGCACAAAGACATTAATCGCCGTGCAGTCGCTTGACTTGTATCAGTCTTCAAGCTGGGATTGCTGGTTTGTATGTGACACTCCCACACCGCCACACAACCCTGCATTGAATCGCCACAATGCCTGATTCTGTCTGAAAGCGGCCTTAAGGCCTCAGTATGCTTCAAACAAACTGCTTGTCAGGATGTCTAACAGCCTTTGAAACCCCCTCTCCGACAGCAGGGGCTGTATCCGACATTTTATGTAAAAAAATCCAACAACAATCACTTCACTATATCACTATACGCTTTTCAACCTTAATGCTTCCCAAACTGATGGCGACAGACCTGCCGTGCCCAAGGACACTTCGCCATGTGGACAGGAGGAACCGGGTATCGAACCGCGAACCCTGGGAATAATGGAGGACCCTCCTGAACCACAGCCGCCCCAAATATTTACACAGTGATTGACCAGGTGTGTGGAGGTATGAAAGTACACACGCTCTCTTTTTACATTCTTCACACAATTACAACAACCCAATGCAACAACATGAATGCCTTCGAGGAGAGAAAGTGTCGAGACTACAAAGACACACAAGGGGAAGCAGCCAGGTGGAGGCTGTGACAGCAGGCTTTTCACCTCACCTTCGAGGGTGGACACAGGTAGGAACAATCTTGCCTTTAAACTAGGTCATACAACCTGGTTTGTATAAAGCATAATGAGGCCTTTACTCTACCACGATCCCTCGAAGTTCTCTTTTTGGAAGCACCACTTAAATTCTGAGGGCGACTCCAAAACACCTTCAGGAAGGGCAGTAGAGGCAACTACTGTACTAATCAGATATATATGATCATTTTACTAGACCACCGTCCAGCTGACTCCTCCCCCTCACACTGTATCCAGTCACGGCCTTTTCCTTCCTTCCCCGTCTCGGATTTTTATCATTACAGGCTAATTGATTGTCAACAGCACAAAAAGCAACATGCAAATGAAGCTCAACAGCCCATTGTAGCGGTGTGGGGATAATTAATGACGAGGAAGGAGAGAAGTAGAGGGGATATTAGAGAACAATGGAAATCCCTGGATGTACACAACACCAGGCGAGAGAGAGGAGAGAGAACAAAAGCAATAATATAGAGAACGAGGTGAGGCGTCGGCCGGGTGGGGGTGGAGGGTGGGGCGCTGGAGGGTGAGAGTGTGTGTGTGTGTGTGAAGAGATGAATGAGGAAAAATGGTGAGGGCTCAGGCATTAATAATTAAGACACACACACACACACACACACACACACACACACACACACACACACACACACACACACACACCAGGATGGGTAAGCCATGACACAGATAAAGGACAATGCCCCCCCTTTCCCTTCACCCCCCCCTGCATATTGCTATAACTATATTGGGCTTATCGCCTGGACACAGGGCACCATTCACCACCACAATATCATCATTATTTACACCCAGATGGAGAGGGCCTATTGTTAGCTGGACCCATGTGTGTGTGTGTGTGTGTGTGTTGTAGATAGGGTGGGGGGATTGAGCGGGTGGTGGAGGGGGGTCGGGGGATGGATGGCGAGGCCACAGATTTATGTCCACCCGTGTCTTGACCTTGTGCCCTCATCGTCCATGGGAAGCCTCCTCAGGTCTCTGTGTGAGTGTGGGGGGGGTTGTGGCGGGGTGTCTGGGGGGGTGAGCGCCACCACTAACAATGGGCTGGACAGTGAGAGAGAGAGAGAGGAGGTCTGGAGATCACATATGGAGGCTTGAGGTGGGGTGCAGGGCAGGCAGACAGACAGAGTCCATGTTCAAAGTAACTGAAGGATCAGCATTTGGCATTTTCAATTAGTGTTCTGACCTCCGGGTTCCAGTCTGCTCGTGGTCTTAGACATAAGAACCTTCTGATAGTAAAGCCTGGTCACAGTTTAGGCCAGTCTGAGGCAGGTGTGATGCGAATAGTCAACCAAGAAAGTCTAATAAGTGTGACATCTGCTGTAGAAGATGTATATCATATATAGTTTATCACAGTTATATTGGTATCAGGGCATAAACAACACATTTCAGTACAGAAAAAGCAAAAAATATGTTTGAGGTCATTTAGAAATAGAGCTGGGAATCGAAACTCAATATTTTTTGGTGCTGACCAAAGAGTATAAAAAACTTTCAAGTACCTAAAGCTCTTACCTCTGGTAGCTCTACCTAGGCTTACCAAGCCCTATTTAGAAAAATGTTTTGACATTTCATCATGCCGTTTTCACCCGAGAGCACTGACAATTATGCTTTTCAACTGTTAAATGTCCCACTCAGTACTGTACATAGCTTGGTCACAATTCTTTAATAACAAAATATAAGGGATGCTCAAAGAACAAATATCAGCTGCTACATCGTGATCAGACTTTTTCAGTATACGGCCTTAAAATGTTAGTATTGTTCGGGCTCTAATCTGTAGTTGAAAAGCCAATGAAACCAAATAATGATTGGTTTATATGTAAGGCTAATTGTTTTGGGGTTTTAGGAATGATCACTAAAAAAAACCTAGATGTTTTGAAATGTGTATCAGTTTAAACAGACTTCCACCTGCATTTGACAGTATGTTCACAGATTCAGGACAGTTTAATTGGTGAGGCCAGCTCAGGACATGATCTGACTAATTGAAAACGAAGACATAGGAGAGCTACTAATGCCTGGGCTGCTGCGCTGAGGCTCTCGATAAAACCACTGTTTTATAGTCGTGTAGTAATCTGAAACATATGTCAGCTGGAGAAAGACAGGTGCTCACAGAGCCACTGCTGCCAAATCATGTAAATGTGTCATTTTTCGTCTACATCTGGATCTTTCCCCCAAAATATTATTGAAATCTGTCACAAGCGTTTTGGGATTTCCAGCTAATTAACAGACAAACAAATCGGACCGAAAACATCCTTGAAAGCGGTATTAACACATGCAATCCATGACTGGCAGAGTTTTGTAAAAGGTTGACAATCGTGACTTTAAAAAGCTATGTTTTCATTGGTGGAAAACTTCATCTTAGCCTAGATCAGTGCTGCCCAACCTTTATAGCCAAGCAGCGCCGACTCAGTGCCAGCGTACAGTATGTCCATGAGCTGTGAGCAGTTCAACCACAGAGCGATGTTCCCTTCTCAGATTGTTTTATTTTAATAGCTTTTTATAGAGTCCTGATGAGTAAAACTCTCCAGTATTTCACAAGAAAAAAGTCAGAAAAAGTGTCCTGTGTATCAGAAATATGTTTTTTCTTCTTTCTTAACTTGTTAATCATTTCCCAAGACCTTCGATTTATCTTGCAACTCCTTTGGGGGGTCCTGACACCCAGGTTGGGAACTGCAAAAACAGGGGAAATAACATGCACTTTCAAATTCCTCAACCGTCACTGTGGACATAAAGGACAAAAGTTCTGCGTGTTGAGAAATCAGGAATTTGATGCTGTTCCCGTGACGGCATGTGTCTGTAATCTCACTCTGTCTGTATTAGTTTCCATTAGTGAATTTTGGCAAATGAGAACAAATTTGCACTAGACATTTCTGACAAGTAGGCACGGGCCGGCAGGGTTGTAAAGATATCCAGGCCACGGACAGTCTGCGGGGAGATGTTCGAGGAGTGCTGTGGAATATTCATCAGCTGGATGGAGAGGGAAGAGATATTAGCCCATATCTGATGATAAAAATTACTTTTTTAACTTTAACTGCATTTTTGTCAAGAATTCAACATCATCACGCCTTATTATTTTCCTCATTATATATATAAGTTGCCACACAGCAAATATTGAAAAAGTCCAATACATTCAGTAGAAAAAGCATTGCTCAAGAGGCACTGATCAAATCAAATGAAAATATCTTCAGTGTGACTGAAGAGGCAGCAGAGACGCTGCGTTAAAATCTCACCCTAAAGCTATGTTCTTAAGCTTCCAGTGGCTGAATACTTTGGGGAGGTGATTTATGAATAAAAAGGCCCCTGGAGGACCCTGGCAATCAAATGTGGGAGCCCTTTATCTGCCTGAGCACAAATCAAGTCCACATGTGCAAAATAAATGTTGGGAAGAGAGCGAAGGGTTATCAGGCAGATCTGAGAGGAGCTGAGGACTCTGGGAAAATCCCACAGCCGTTTGCTGATGGCAACTTGCTTCATCATGTCCTCTCATAAATATATATTCACTGACACACACATGCCAAAACACACACGTTATAGAACACTCTCTGTCTTAGTACTTCCTGTCTGCAGGATTTCAAATCCAGAGTAACGTTTTTGGGAATTTTCACGAGGATTTCTGTACACACTGAAATGCCAAAATCATCACTATCTGATCCCTGTGAAATCATTATTTGATCACGTTTGAAAAGCTTCATTTTTCATCCTAAACAGACATATTCCCACAGAAACTGTGTTTGCAGTCTTTCAGTTGCTTTGTCTCACAGAGCGACGATGGGAAGATTTGCTTTATATCATTACTGAAGAGGCAACTAGTGTGTTCACGTTCTCTCATTCACTTTGTGAGAGGCTATCGTGGTGAACAGAAGGTCTGCAGTAGCTTGACGAGATGTGTGTTAGACTATTCTGTCTTTCTTTAACTTGCTTAATGTTGTCCTCACTATTAACTATCGTAGTGATTGTTGATAGTAAGCGCATCAGGAACTTGTCGAAAACAGCCTAAACTGACCAGTCTGGACTTCACTGTCGGTCCATTTGTCCGTGTTTTGGTCAATTTTTTAAGGCTACTGTTACGAGCTGCCACACAGGTTTTTAAAGATGGCGGTTGCCTGTGCTGCATTGGCTCATGTGTTCGACCAATCAACGTACACTGACGTCACTCAAGGTTCCTCTTGTGCTGGGAGAGTACCTACTCTGAAGAAGGAGCTAAAAAAGTCCCACAAAACTAGCTCTAAGAACTATGATCGTTCCCAGTTCTTGCTGTGCGAACACAATAAAAAGGGGGCGGGGGACCTCCAACTCTTCTTAGAACAATGAAAAAGTTTCTCCGGTCAGAAAACGCCATGTTCCCAGATTTCAGCAATTAACTTTGTGACAAATGATGCACAAAACTACAAAAATAAGACCAAGGTTAGAATGTTTGAGTATCAAATAACTAAAGTGACTAAAGTAAATGAATATATTCGTGTGCACAGATTTGAGGGACTGACTAACCATTTTCCTCTTGACAGCAACCAGTGGTCTGGTTAATCTAGGATTTACTCTGGTTCACATGTTAGTTATTGGGAGTCTAAAGGAGCCAAATCCAAAAGCACATTTGTTTGGAAGTCTGTACAGTCTGTCTGTCTGTCTGTCTGTCTGAATGTGAACAGGAGTGTTTTAGTGTCTGTCTGCCTACCTGTGAGCAGTGATGTGCACAGTTGGCTGCTCTGATGGACAACCCCATTCTGACTGTAACAGCCTCTGTAATTTCCCCCATGTCTGTCTCTCTCTCTCTCTCTCTCTCTCACCCTGACACACGAGGTCAATAATGTAAATCTGGAAAACTTGACTCTGCACGCGAGCAAACAGCTCTGTGGGCTGCAAATGCTCGTGTTGAGCGGCGCAATTCGATTACACAGATTAGAGTTACACAATCCTGCCCTCAATAACAAAAGCAATTTTGATTTCGGAGCACGGAGAGGGAAATGGGATGAAAAGGAGGAATGTGAGAGAAAATGCTCTGCAGAAGAGATCCTGCAGGAACCAGGAGGAGGGAGGAAAACAGACAGATGATGAAGGGACAGTAGGACAGAAATGTAAGAGTGGACAAGGTAGAAGAAAAATGTACAAAGCAAACGAGTCCTGAAGTATAAGATTCAACCAAAAAAGGATCTTTCCTTTTCAGATTGTTTAATTTGAATGATTTTCACAAGAAAAAAGAAACAAATTCACAATTTCGTGTAACAGAAATACTTGTTTTCTCTCTCTTCTCTTTAATCATCTTGTGAACCCTGATGACAACATCCATGGATGGATGCACGACAACAATGTTATAACAGCTCCTGTCAACACTAAAATTTAAGGCCAACATTTTCAGATTGATCTCTTCTGGTTTTTGGAAAGCTTTGTTTTCTGGGGGGTAAAACACCAACTTAAGCCTCTTTCACACATAGTTCCTGGCAAATTACTGGGATAACCTTTCAGGTGCTGCTAGTGATTTTCACGATTCACACATGCAGCTACATTCAGGAACATTTCCATCTTGCGCCTTTTCACACACGTCATGGCGATGCCAGAATAGACGGGGCAAGGGACAGTCCAGGAAATGGCGGTAATGCCATCACTGCTTCTGGATGCCAACTGCCGTAAAATTCAACAGAAGAAGAAGAAGATGGGGCGAGGTCGGATGTACGTGTACGCGGTGGAAGGAGCATGGCGGGTGAGGAGCTGTTTCTGTCCGGTGCAGATGTTCTTGTAACGTATTTAATATTCAGTTATCAAATCACCCGCAAAAGCGTAAACAAATCGTGGATTCAAACGCGTCATCAGCAGAGTCTTATGATTGGTTCGCTCGCTCCACAGACTGTCGTTACCCTTTACGTGCTCGTCCCTGCAATGTTACTGCTTTCATTTACACAGCCATGTCGTTACAGATTTCCCTCAGTATCGATCCCTGCTCCTGTTCACACATGACCTCCATGCAGGAAATGTTCCTGAACATTTCAGGGAGAGACTGCATGTGTGAAAGGGGCTTTTAGTGTGGATGGAAAGCACCAAAACAGGGAGAAGAGGATGGGTTTTGGGATTTAGCCGGATTAGTGTGGACGTAGTCTAAGAGGTGTGTGACATAGCCAAGTGTTCTTCTGTTTCCTGTGCACGAGATCAGATAAAGCTGCAATCATTCGTTATCTTTGAGGAAACCACCACTTCAAATTGTAGGATGTACCACCAAAGAACCTCATAAAATGTGTCACAGCAGAACTCCAATAAGATATGTGGATGTAGTAGTGCAGTACTGTGAGTGTGTGTGTGTGTGTGTGTGTGTGTAGTGATGTAAATAAATAGATAGAGAGGAAGAGCTGCGCAGACAGGAAAATGAATGGCACCTGAGGTAGAATTTCTTACATTGGAGGGTAAAAGCAGCTGAGTCAGCACATGCACACACCATGTACACACACTACACACATACACACACACACACACACACACACACACACACAATCACACACACACACACACACACACACATAGGCAGAGAGACTCTTTACCTGCCTACATACATATACAGTACATATTCCTTTATGTGAGCATCAGTATCTGTTTATGTGCATGTTTGTACAATGTGTGTGTGTGTGTGTGTGTGTGTGTGTGTGTGTGTGTGTGTGACTGATGGGGTGAGTTAGTGTGACAGTGCAGGAGGAGGAGTTCTCTATCAGAGGAGATGCTGGCCATTGTCTGAGAGGTCAAAGGTCATGTGAGAGCTGAGACGTGTGCGTATCTGTATCTGTGTGTGTGTGTGTGTGTGTGTGTGTGTGTGTCAGGGTTTCATTTGTGTCTGCTGAGGATCAAATCTTAATCTCAATGTGTAAAATTTAAGGTGGTTTTCTAATGTCTATTAATCACCAAAACATTCAACCACAAATTCATCTTAAATCTTAGTGGAGTTTTACCAAATATATCGGTCTTTAGGGGAAATATGTATAAAATGATGCACAAGCCAATATTTTCATTTAATGGTGAAACAGTTTTCACTCACTGTAAACATCGTATACAACAACAAAATATGAAGAGAGAAAATCAAAGTGTCTGATCTGATCTGAATCTGAAATCTTTTACCCAGTCAGGTGAGAGGTTTCTGCTAATCACATGTTGTTGTTCGCACTTACATCATATGTTTAATCCTTCTATTTGTGCTTCATGTGTATTTATGTCTGACGGTTTATATTTTAAGGACAGGTTTTATTCTTATGCAATTTTAATTTACCTCAATACCTGTCTGATCAGCAGCAGACACATCATATCACCATTATGTGGGATTAAATATTAAATAATTTAAATAAAAAATAAAAAAATAATTTCCATTTTAAATGTAAGATTGTAAGATGATCAGATGTAGTTCCATGAAAGCTTTTTGCGTTTTTCAATTTAACTTTTAAATAGATTTGTCATTATTTTAATTTACCATTTCAATATTAACACCCTTTATATTCATTTCCTTTTTCTTTCTTTATTTAATTTGATTAATGTCTTTAATGGCTTGATAATCCCAGGTAGTAGAGTAAAATGCTAATTTTCTGTCTGGGTGAAATGTCTCTTGCCTAGCGTCTCTGACTGACCTGCAGCTCAGTGTGAAATGTTCTCAGCTCACAGACAGGTTTACATTTTAATCAGAAGACAGACATAACGAGAAGGAGACAGGCTGTACATTTTAATTAGAGGCTCTTCAGTGAGACAGACACACAGACAGAGCTAATATTCCCCCTCAGGACCCCCGGCAGGCAGTTGGGGCTTATAGCCGACCGCCTCACAGCCTGATTGTCCATTTTATAGGCCTATTGATTCCCTATCACCTCCCCGCATCAATACACCTCAGCTCATCTCTCCCTCCTTAACATGCATGGAGGTCATGATAAAAGATCTAATGGATGGAAATCCTATTAGAGGAAGAAAAGGATGGAGGGAGGGACAGGCTGAGGCCGAGGTGGAGGAGGTTCTGGATTTTTCTATTGTCTGCAGTCAAGCTGCTCGATACAAACCGAAAGGGTCAAAAGCACCATTTTAGTAGAAATAATACCTAGTTTAGAGGATGTTACCCTGATCCAAAAGATCACAGGTCTTTACATAATGAGCTGTGGCAGTGGGAGAAGTGAAGGTAACCAATGTACAGGAGAGCTGGGATAAAATCAATCTTCTTTGATAAGAATAATCTACCAAAAAATGTTCCTCATTTGTCAATTTTTCACAAAGTTAAAGCTGAAAATTCCCAATAAAGAAGTGAAGGAGTTATTTCACGCATCTAGGGATGTAAAGGACTTGTTCATTTTCTCATAGATGATGTCAGGTGACTGACAGTTGGAGCACTTTGAGGCTGAAACTCTTCTGGTTGTATCAACCGTGTCAAAAAATACTGGATTCTTTGATAAGAAGAGTCTAAAGCTATGCTAATAACTCTGTGAGCTAATGCTAACATCAACATGCTAACATGCTCACAGTGACAATGCTAACATGCTGATGTTTACCATGTTCACTATCTTGGTTTAGCGTGTCAGCATGCTAATATTTGCTAAGTACAGCTGAAGCTGAACTATATTAGTTTTGCAGGTATTTCGTCATAAACTAAAGGATTGGACAAAGGAAAGTTTGACCTGATGAAAGGTCAGTGGATCACCAAGGTTACAGCAATTCATTCTCTGGGGACCATGAATGTCTCTACCAAGTTTCATGGCAACCCATCCAATAGTTGTTTAGACATTTCAGTCTGGACCAAAGTGGTGGACCGACCGACCGACCGACCGACCATGCTGCTAACATGGCTAAAACCAAAGATGTCAAACATCCAATCACAGACTTAAAAATACAGATAAATTAAGATAAAAGATTATATTAAAGATTTGCACCTCTGCCTGGTGTCTCTGTAGAAATGGCTGCTGAGATACCTAATATTTACAGTTATTAACCAAACTGACAGAAACAACATGAGTTCTCAGAAACAATCTTGAAATTATTAAACTTTCAAAAGGGAATTCACAATGCTAACAATTACTTCAAACTCCAAAATCCCCAAATTTGCTCCCAGCTCACTGTTGATATTGTGAAACTAAACTGTAAACTGTGATTTGGCCACTAAAACAAAAACAGATTCTTTTCTCTAAATAAGTGCAGGTGCAGCAACACAAACAGTTTATTCTTCAATACAGAGGAACACTGGAGGATGACACTGCAAAATACTTTGTAATCTGAGACAACTGAATGACTGTAAGTGGCAGAATGACTTCATCATTTCCAACAACACACACACACACACACACACACACACACACACACACACACACACACACACACACACACACAAAAACCCTCCAGCTCTGTCATCACGTCATCCCCCAAAACATGAGTTTGTCCTTGAAAGGTTTTAGGCGACCCGGCAACAACATCAGAGCACAGTATGAGGTCGTTAATGGAGAGGAATAAAGAAAAAAAGAAAGAGGATATATTTGTATGAGCTTCCATTTGTGCCAAAAATAGCTCCTCTGTTTTATTCTTTGTCAAAAACAGCTGCTGATGTATGTCTTGTTTTGTCTTTCTACATGTTAATGTCTTTTAAAAATATTGGTGACAGCAAAAGAATCAACTTTATCCTGGTGCCATCATACTGTCCATTTAGGATGTGTGTGATTTACAAAAACTGTCTTTGTATTCTTACACACACACTCATGCAGACTCATTAGGGTTGAATATCAGGAGATCCTTGTATTTCCTGGGAATTCTCTCCAAAATCCAGTCCCTTTTCACAGGAAAAATACCTGTGGGAACCTGTAAGCCTTGTCCAAACCTCATTAACGCTACTACACATCTGTCCAATGTTGAAATGCCATTATTACAATATAACTGGACTGACATTCAGCTGCAGCAGTTTCTTTGCAAAATCTGTAAACAAAAGACTATACAGGTTTTAAGCAGACATGCGGAACTCCATCACCAAAGCAGAGGGAAAACAAGTTCAACAGGTGGAGCACTGAGTGCAGAAGATCGCCCTAACATTGCAACTAAATGTACAAGAGCAGAGGTTGTCGAACTTGTGAGGACCACCTCCCCAGGGGAGCAGGAGAGAGTAGAAGGGCAGGTATGGAGGGAGAGACGTGAGGCAAAGATACTCCGTTAGTTTGGCCCGAGCACCAACACAGTCAGCAGTTACACAAAGCTCATGCAGGACATTAAGGTACTTTAAAAGCCTTAGTGTCCTTCTCTGAGTCATGACTCATAACATAAGTCATCAGTATCTCCGACGTCCATCACAAATAAACGTCCACAAATCCGTTTAGAAATCATAGAAAAAGACGCTCCTTATAACTGCAGAACTTGCCTGAGAATCATCATGTTTTTAAGTTTTCTTCAGTATCACAGTAATCCAGTGATAGATGTCTGTACATCCATGGGTACATATATACTTGATATTGTCTGGGGGGTGGGGGGTGTAACTCAGTAACAACCTCAGGTCTGTGTGCTATACAGATGCTGTTATATAACCACACAGATGTATTAAAACTGGATAGAAGATATGTCAAAAAAAAAAAACATGAAACCCTAATGTTTTCTGATAATACACAGAGTTGGATTGGTACAGCTCTGACGTAAATAAGACATTGATTTCTGGGTGACCCTGCTGTGCTGCTTATCATTTTTCAGGAAACACAGTGCACACCTCATCTGCCAAACACACACACACCAACATGAGCATCATCATTAGGACGAGGCCTTGACCGTAGTTGGGGACTGTGAGGCCAACATGACTGAGATAAGGGTCCATCAATCTACCAACCCCCAGCCCAGCTCCACCTCGCTCTCTCTCTCCACATACATAAGATTCATGTCTTCCAGACCAGATGTGGCTCACACTCTGCTAGTTAGCATTGTGGCTAATCCGTTAGCCGAGGCCTCGTGGTGACGTTACCCTCGCAGAGGTTACAGTTCAACCTCATCATCACGGTGAACACACTCGCTCATTTCCACGTCTCTTTTCTCTCTACCATCCCCTCATTTTTACTCCCTTTCTTTCGGTGTCTGAGCTGGTCTTATGTTAGCACGGTAGCAGGGGTTAAAGGTCAACTGGAAGATATACTCAGTTATTACCGTTTCCTTTTCCTTTAACTTTAATTCCTTTCTTTTGTTGTTTCCTTCCCTTTGTCTTCTTTCTTTTTCTTTCCTTTGCTTCTCTCCTGTCCTCTTCTCTTCTTCCTGTTTTTTCCCTTACTCCCAATCCCTTTTCTTCCCTTTCCCCTCCATCCTTCCTTCCTTTTTTCTACTGGTCTCATTTCCTTTCCTTTATTTTCCTTTCCTCTCTTTACTTCCCTTTCCTCTCCTTCCTCCCCATCTCTTTTCTTAACCTTTTGTTTCCTTTCCTTCCCTTCCTCCTCCTCTCTTTCCTTTTATTCCCTTTAGTTTCCTTTCCTTTCCTGTCGTTTCGTCTCATTTCCTTTCTTGTCCTCTTGTTTCCTTTCCTTCTCTCTTCTGTCCTCTCTCTTCTGTCCTTTAATTTGCTCTCCTAATTTGTAGCTGAGGCCAGCTGGCAGCATCATTACCTCTGCAGGGTTAAAGTTCAACATTATTGTCACACTCTTCTAAATATGCTGTGTATTTGTCTTGACCCTGCTATTAGTTTGCCTGCGTTTTCTTTTTTTTTCTTTTTTTACCTCCTCCTCTTCTGTCCTTCCTTCCTTCCCTCCCTCCACAGCTAATTTGCTCGTCCTGTATCGGAGCATCATTACCTCTGCTCAGGGTCAATGCTGAACGGTCATTAACTGCAGCCTCTTCATCCAGATCACTCATCTCCACCACGATGCTATCTGTCTGTCTGGATGGCTGCCACGACCCTTTACTTGTCTCTCTATTTTCATGACATCTCCTTTCCTTCTCGCTGTCTCCTTCCCCCCTCTCTCATTTCCTCCCCCTTTCTCTTTGTTGGTTAACCCCTTGTTGACTGGGGGACGAGTGTGTCGAGTCAGACAGCGGAGCTCAGATTAGACAAAGGCCAGACGGCATTATGCGGACAGCTGAACTAAGCCCTATTAGAGAGAGTCATTACCCCGTCTGTCTCGTCCTGCACACAAACATACAGTGCAAATTATCTGTAAAAGGAGAAAAAAACCCTCAATGAGTCCAAACTAAACTGTCTTAGATTGTGAGCTGCACTCTGATCAGAAATACTTTAACTGTTGGTTTGTGAGGATACAAAGGAATTTTAAAAAGTTAACTTGAACAAGAGAGGAAAAGAAGAAAAAGGCAAAGAAGGAAGCAAGGAAAGGGAGGTCTGAAGGAAGGAAAGAAAGAAAGGACGGATGATAGCCTGACAATCGATCAATCAATTTTTGAGCAACATTTACATTTATTTCTTTTCTGTTTCGAACCTGCCTCTCTATGAGAGTTGGATCAATCAGCTTTCTTGATGCTCAGGTCCTCATGAGGCGTTGCCTAGATTTGGGAGGTGTGCGCCTCGGCACATCAAACACCAGACCTTTTTGAATTGCTGAAAAAATTTGATGTGGGGCTGATTCAGAGGTCTGAAAACAAGCTACGTATATCATTTATTTTACAAAGATAAACATATCCCATTTGAATATATTTTAAGTATGCTTTAATCAAATAAAAACTACATCCATATGGGTGCTAACCATAGAGGTGGCGGATCAGAAAACACTCATATTGGTCAGTTTTGTCGTATGGATCCTGCTTGAGATGCTTTGGTGTTTGCCCAGAGTCATAACCAAAATGGAGGGAGTTTTGATTGAGCCTTTTCTCATCGGTTTCCTGACGGCTTGTCCACAAATAACAAAACACTTAAATGACAGTAAGGGAGGTGCAGACAGCATTACACATCTAGTAATTTTCTGTCAAACACGTGATGCATTCTTCCCGCAAGAGTCTAAATTTGTAACAGTGTGTCTAGCTCTACAATATTGGCTGTAGTTAAGGTTATAAGGACGGAGATATTGCAGTGCATTAGCAGCATTGTGCTAAGATGGTACATAACATGCTGCATACTCAGACCCGTCCAGTCACAACTTACTGGTTATGACGGAACGAGGAGATGAGAAAATGGATCGATGAGTTGTGATGAAAAACCATCAATAAACTTTAATCCTGTAAAAGCTGAGCCTCCTCTGCTCGCCTTCCCTGCTTCTAAACACCCGTCACTCACACATTCAAAGCCTTTATGGATCGTAGCAATTACTGCATTGTTCTGCATCGTGCCTTCATCACATTATTGTAAAACTGGTCTGTCTGGTTCTGCAGCGTTCCACCGTTCTGTACTCGAGCGTGACTAAGGATCCCCCTCACTTCGCAGAGCTTTTGGTGATCTCGTCACGGTTTTGCTGTTGGGTCGCCGCCCTTTTAGTCTGAAAAACCAAAGCCAGAAATGTTTCTTGTCTCATTGTGGTTTGGCAAGCTTCAAAAAGGTATTTACTTTGGTTAGAGGGCGTTGCCAGGTTATGTTACAGGAGAAGGGATCAGCATTTAACCAGTCAGAGCAGCAACAAAATACCTCATAGTGAAGCTGATCTGGTAAAATTCAGATCTTTTCAATAAAACACCTCCCATATGACTGCATCTCTTTTTTAAAACTAAAATTAAACAATTTCTTTGATGCAGATACAGATTTAAAAAAAAGGTCAAATACACACAAATGCAGTTTCAATGCAGTTCGTGTATATATTTTTTTTGTCTTGCACCTGTTGCATCTCCTTCCACCTTCAAACAAACACACTTGCAACGACTGAGGTGGGTGGAGTGGTGCAGCAGTGGCTGTGTTAATGCTGATCAAGCAATACAATGTAATTTTGGTGGAAATTGGACTTGGGTTTCAGCCTCCCCAGACCAACTCTTACCACAAATGCAAATGCAATACAAGGCCATTTTTGTAACCTTAGTTGGCAAAAGTGCACGGACAGACCTCTTCAAAATCACAAGCATTCAGCTTCTCCTACACATCACACGTCGCTGTGCCAGGTTTGCCTTACTGTTGATGAGTTGGTCATATCCATGTATGCTCGTGCTCAATTTCAGAAGGGTCATAAAGTCGGCATATTAACAACGTGCCAATCTTGAAAACTTGGCTGAACCATCGTCCTCGTGTCTAGTCAGTGCAAATGTAGACTGTCCTCCCAGGAAGAACGAAAGCAAGTGCCCCCAAAACGACATATGGTACGTTCGAGTGACACAGCCCTCTAGTGGCCGTAGTAATTATGACGGGAGCAAAGGAGACAGTGAAGTGATGTTAATAGAGAGGGACCAAGCCCACGTAGGGAGGAGGTCGGGGTGGATGGATCGGTAAACAAAACACGGGGAGATCGCTGTTTGTTTCCTGTTTCCAACTGACAGTCAACGTTTTTTTAAAGCATGACCACGATCGTTCCACAACCTTAACCAACACTTTATTATTGTCACCAGGCCCGCCGTGTGTGTTGCTTGTGCCCAGGACAAGATGATCTCCAAAGGTCCCCCCAGCAGATTATTCCAGCAGATTATTTAAAGGTTAGAGGGCCCTTTTGACCCCTTGACCCAGGGCCCAGGACAACTGACCCAGTGTTCCCCCTCTGTTGGCAGCCCTGATTGTAACCCTGATGACAAAGGTGCCATGGTGTTTCCCTAACCTTAAAAAAGTACTTATTTCAACCTAACCCATGATCCTTCCCTAAAGCTAACCAAACTTTACCCAGAGTGTCGTTTGTCAAACAACGTGTTTTGTCTTTTAATTTGGAGGACTTGTTGTGCAAATTTAAATCTTTATAACATTCATACTTTAACACAAGTTTGTTTCAATGAAGGTTACTGTTTTGTTTTGTTTTTCATTATGATGTAAGGCATGAAAATCAAAGTGCAAACACTGGTTTAACTACACTTAAAACATCATGTTGTAACAAGTAATTCTAAATAGCTTCCAGTCATTTTCTGTTTTAGGTCACATCCCCACATGCGTTGCACACGGTCTTCTTGAACAGATGTAAACAGTGTCACTTGTGAACAGACTCACTCTCTCGCAGCCGCACGTCGTGTCCTGACCCAGCTGCACTTTCATCTGCTGATCTGCAGTGAGCTCCACTGACCCGCAGAATTAGGATGTATAGAAAACACACTTCCTGCTACAGATGGCTGCCATTAAACCCTAGCATCTTTGTCATGGAAGTGGGTATTATTTTACACATGAGTGGTTCGTGTGAGTCCAAAGACAGTGATGATAAAACCCTCAGTGGGCTCGATCAATCAGCTGATTCACAGCAAATTAATCTGCTACAATTCTGATAACTGATATTCATTTTGGTGATCTTCAGCAACAACTTAGAAATACTAAGATTAGTTTGCTTTTTAAGAACGTGACACTTGTGTGACTGTGAGGGGGCACTGTACAGACCAAAGTCCTAGCTGGCCTCTGTTCCCCAAATTCTGTAACTCAATGTATTTCCTTATGGATGATTTCTTTCATCAGTTTTCCCAAAAAACTGAAAAATGTAACAGAGGTTTTTGCGTAGTTTCAGAATTGGAATCAGAACCAGTTTTATTGGCCAGGTGTGTGTACACATACAAGGAACTTGACTCTGGTTTTTCAGCTACAAACAAGGACAACAAGCTCAACAAGGTAAACATTTAAACTACTATGTACAGATATATATATATTCTGGACCAATGTGCTGAAGGTATCCTGTGGAGTTTTCTTGGAAACTTATAACACTTGTGTTTACATTCAGTGCTTTTTACTAAAACGCATTGTGTGTGTCCTTGAGGCCTAAAGAAATGCGTTTCCTTCGTCAGAAATTCAAAGATTTTTTGAATATTATTTGATGCACTGCCATCATGTTCACTCTTGCATGTACATACTCTGCACATGCAAGAGATATAAATAAAACCGGCACTAGTTCATAAAAACATTGCTCCATATCCCTACTAGTGAAAGTCAAAAACTCGACATGGTACCTTTAAGTGCAACAACATTTGACACGGGTCATTTGATGTCCCTCGCAAGACAGAAAACTAGACACGGTACTGTATGGAGCAAATGTGACAAATTTGCGGCTTTTCCTGAGTGTTTGCATGCGCCGGTGCTGAGAAACAGGACAGTGGAGTATCCTGACACCTTGACGTGTCCACCAGCATCAAGAAGCTGCTGGTGTGTGTCCTCCAAAACCGTCCTCCACACACCAAATGATGGAATATCTTTTGGATGAATGCTGTTCATCATTCCAGTAGACTGCTAAGAGACTTGGAGAATCTATGTAAAGGAGCACTGAAGCTGTTCTGGATGCTTTGGGTGGCTCAGCACCTTACTAAGACACTTTATATTACTTTTTCCTTTAATTTGTCACCTATCTGTAAGTGCAGGAGCTGCAGTAGGAAAAAGAATTAGTTAGAAAAATCTAATAAAAAAAAACCTTTTCCTGACTCACTGCTGTCACGCTCTCCACTCACACTGCAGAAAGCTTTAAGTGCTGGCTGCAGTTCAGCTGGGGACACTGAGTGGCTGCTTGACTTGACCCCAAGTGTGAACACTTAATCAGCTTAGCATGACATCCCTGCAGCCCTGTGCTGCATCTAAAACCATACAGCAAGGCTAAGCTATACCCACTGACCCACACTGATCTCTGCCTCTCACTCTCCCTCCGTTTACACTCACACACAACTACACACTCACAGCATACTGCATATAATGTATCTATACACAGCGAAACATGCACACACACATACACACACATCCACCCGCACACAGACAGCTGACACAGCTGAAAGCCTGCAGAGCTTATAGGGGCAGAAAACACGGCAGACACGCTGAATCCTATTTAGCCAATGCTTTTAGTAATGTAAAGTGCATGAGAGTGCACGTAAAAGCAGGGGTACGTGTAGCGCTGCGGGAGCTTAGGCGACGTTATGAAACCGAGCTTAGGTTAAAGTGCATTAGAGCGGAGAGATTCAGAGAGAGGCAGGTTTATTAATTCAAGTAATTGTGTGTGTGTGTGTGTGTGTGGCAATACATTAAACCTGTAGGAGGTTATCTGTGTGTGTACAAGAGAGAGAAAGAGAGGGAGAGAAGGTGTGGTAAAAGTGGACAATTCCCACTCTCAGTCTCTATTCCCCAGAGAGGGAACTGTGTGCAGTGAACGCATCGTGTGCATTTGGCAAACACACAGATAGGACAGTATTAGTAGTATTAGTACTAGTATTTCTAGAAGAGTGTGTACAGTAAGGACAATAGAGTGTGGATATCGTGTTTGCAATATATAAAATGTGATCTTTTGTGCATAATGATACCTTCTGCCTTGTTTTCTCCTTTTAAATACCTAAATATTGATTGACTGCTTTTATGATCTAATTTTCCAGTGTTTTAGTTTCGTTCCCAATTTTTCAGGACAGAAACTGAATGTCTGTTGTCCTTCTTGATAAAAGTTGGTGGACTGTGAAAAACGTCACAGACAACGATGGAAATAAGTCCTGACAAAGTCTGGTATGTTTTTAGGGTTTTAGGGTGAGATTCCTCAGCCTACCTGGTCCAAGCTGAAGCGATTGTGGTAGAGTTTCAGCTCTTGGATGAGGCGAGGAAACTCAGCGTCCTCTTGTTGCCTCATGTCTGACTGGATGAACGCAACACTTTCTTTTGCTTTTGTTAAGACGCATGAAACGCAAAATCTCATCACCACTGCTCGAGAGACTCCACTGACCACCAGCTGCATGATAAGAAAAAGAAACAGAAATGAAGATTTTGTCTCAGACTTGGTGTGCACTGCTCCTTTTTGAACACACTTTTTTTTGCATTTTTCTTTCTTTTGGGACATAAACTAATAATAAATAATAAAATTAATAACTAATAAAGTACTATTCAAGTTTAGTGCACTTTCTAGGTGGAAGTGATTTCTTGTGAATCTTATTCTATTTTATTTCACCTGTTATTTTATTATTATTAATATTATCATATATATATATACATTTTCTTATCCCTCTTATCGATGTTATCCCTTTATATCTTTTAATCTATTTGATCTAGTTTTTAGTCTAGCTTTTTTTAACTATTTATTTTCTTATTTTTTCTTTATTATTGTTTTTATTATTATAGCAATTAAATCTATTTCATTACATTATCATTATTTTTTTTCACGTGCATTGGTCTCAAATTCTTAAATTGTTTTTTGTTGTTGTTGTTTTTACAGTCTGCACTGTCTGTCTTATTATCTTATCATCTGTGAAGCACTTAACTGCACTAACCTGTATGAAAGGTGCTATACAAATAAAGTTTGATTGATTGATTGATTGATTGATTTGGGATTTGAAGCTCCTTTCTGCAGCCTGATCTCGGAGATGTTTTCACACAGAAAAGTCTTGACTAACTGCCGTTTCAAGGGGGAAAAAAAGCAGAAGAGAAGAAGAAGAAAGAGAGAGCTTCTAGGAGAAAGTTCAGCTCGAATTCATCAACCTGTCCTCTTGTCTGGTTGTTTACTCGTTGTTTACGCTGCTGTGCACGCAGGCAGAGCCGATCAATCTACATCCTGTGTCACGCAAAGAGCAATGTCAAGAGCTATCGCTCCGCTCGACGCTTCCTCCACCTGACACACTGAGAGGAGGACGACAGGGAGAGGTAGCGTGAGAGGGAGACGGAGAGGGCACGCAATCCCACACCCTGTGTGTGTGTGTGTGTGTGTGTGTGTGTGTGTGTGAACGCTGCTTTTCACACACACACACACACACACACACACACACACACACACACACACACACACAGTTTCCCATGTCCCTGTCTTTCTCAAACACTTCTATGAGGCTCCTGTGGGCCAATGAGAGATCTCCGAGCTCTCAAAACCACCGAGGCCCCCGAGGGCCATCCATCATGTGAGATGGAGAGAAGAAGATGTACAGAGGAGGAGAGTAAAGGATGAACGAGGAATGGGGGAAAGAGATGATGAAAGAAAATAGGACAGGAGAGGAGAGGAAGAAAGAGAAGATGGTAGGAGAGAACACAGGGGGGAAGGAGAGAGGAAAGGAAAGTAGGAGAGGAGGAAGGAGAGCAAAGGAAAGGAAATAAAAGGAAAAGAGGAGAGGAAGAAGAAGTGGAGAGGGTAAGAGAGAAGGCAGGAAAGGGAAGGCAGAGAGGAGAAAAGAATGAGAAGAAAAGGAAAGGAGAGAAGGAAAGGGTAGAGGGGGAGAAGAAGGGGGAAGAAAAGAGGAGGAGAAAGAAGGAGAGGAGGAGGAACAAGGAAAAGAAAGGAAAGATCGGAGGAGATGAGAGGAGTAAGGAGAAGAGGAGGAAGAAGAGTGTGGCACATCTCTGAATGTTTGCATGCTTCAGTTCATCACTCTGCAGAGAGCGTTGCCTGTGGGATGTGTGTGTGTGTGTGTGTGTGCATTTGTGTGTGCGTGAAAGCAGTCATCACTCGTTTTTTACATACTTACACACTCAATGAAACGTCATCTCCTTCATCTCACAGTACAATATTTATCCTGAGTTACTTGTAAAAGGAACCTGAAGAACATCTACTGTTCCTCTCATACTGATGCCCTTCAATCCTTGTTGTCATAGTCACTACATGTGCCATATATTATTTTCAGGATATGTTGGGCTATTCAGAAATTCCCTCAGTTGGCATGTCAGTAGTACTGTATATATGGTCTGGGACAGGTTTTATAAAAAAGAAAATGTTTCACATAGGGTTTTACATAGTCGACCAAGTTTTCATAAGTCCGTTAGTCACAGAAAAAGAAAAAGTGTGTGTGAAGTCCACACGACAGTACACCCCGTTGTTGAGTCCGCAGCTGAAAATCAGCCCGATCTGATCAGTTCTGCCAGAGTTACAGTGGAAAACAGATTTTTCACTTGTAGGTAAAAAAAAAAAAAAAAGGAAGTGTTGTCTGTTTTTAAGGTAATGTTTATTTGTTGACAATTGTAAATGTATATAATCAGTAGCCTATCAGTGAAGGTTTAATTTATCATGCCCTCAACTGGTCGAACTTTGACAAAAAACAGCATCTGATAACTCCGTCCACTGTCTTGGATTTGAACCTGAAACATTGTAGTTGTTTTCAGTCACTGGTGTTACTTCATGCTGACGTGGTTCCAGGTGTCTGCTCCAGACTCAAACATTCAGCTGTGACCGAGGCCTCTGAGCACTTTATTATTATGCAGAGTTATTTTGCGAGCTAATGATGGAGCGAGCCGCTGACACTGTGGAGAGATTAACGCCTCGTAACTGGTTTATGTATTTAGGTCAGAAAATGTGAAAATTCTGATGAGTGAGGAAAAGGAATTCACACGGTATTTAAATAAACTTTAGCCTGTGCCTGGAGAGGCCCGAGGCACTGTGAAGACGGGACTATTGACTCTGTGTACGCATGCGTTAATGTGTGCTAAGGTGCATAAGGCAGTGTGAAGGTGCTTTTGAATCTGTCTGATGAAAACTTTCATCCAGCAGGCTGAACACCTTGAAGACAGGGGTGGATTTACCATGTGAGACATTACACGGTAGAGCTGAAACTATTAGTCAATTAAAGATGAATCGATTAATCGAGAAAATAATCAGTGGTTGCAGGCCCACGTTATAGTGTAGCTAATTCCGCCCAACCGCAATGTTTTTTACACTGTGTTTATTTGGGACAGACTGATTTGAATACTACCTTTTATATGAAAATGTATGGTATCCAAAACCAGGTGGTGCAAATTGGGGTTAGCCAGGGGGGTCATCATATATTCAGGCTAATACAGTACCCTTCTGTAAAATTTAAGAGGAAGTTTGAAGGGAAAAATCAGTGTGAAAGTAGTGCAGAGTCTATGATTGTGAACCAGCAGCTGAGAAACAGAAAAGCGCCTCTATGTTCTGAGTTGAAACACTGTGGTGACACAGTGACATAACAGACTCAGACGTGTCCTGTCAAAATGTTGGATAAAAACAACAAAAGAGAATGAGACAATGAGGCAGAGTATGTGTCAACAAGAGAAAGAGTGAGATTATTTGGTGGTGGTGTGTGTGTGGCATGCATGGCTTGTGGTTATTGACAGGTGAGCTTTTATTCTAGGAAATCCCCAAGTGACGCAGGTAAAATGGAATTAAGAGAAGAAGAGGACAATGTTTGGGGATAATCACATACCGGCATGAGCCCTCATGATTAACCTGGAAACACAGGCAATATATTGCACTGTGACTGTGTGTGTGTGTGTGTGTGTGAGAGAGAGAGAGAGAGAAAGTGGGAATATTGACAGATTTCCTCTTTTAAGAGAGAAAGAGAAAAGTGAAAGAAAAAGAAGTGAATCTGTAAAAGGAAAGACTCAGGTTCATGAACAATTCCACCCAATAAATAATACACATCTTGCATATTCATGGCTTCAGAATGAAAGAGGACATGCTGGCGTGTGGGTGTCAGCCAGAGGCCAGCCTGAATGAGTTTGACGTCAACAATACCGCGTCTCTGAAAGGATCTTTTCTCCCCGTCGGCCTGGGTGAAGACGGTCTGAAGTGCCCCTTCTTCTGTTGGTCCTGACCCAAACATCAGTGCTGCCAGCGCTCACAAAGACGACATTCACACACAGTTGGAGCAATGATGAATAATGAAAATGATGTAGCTCGCTTAAATAAATTAAAGTTTATACCACATTATCAGCCAGTTCTCAAATTCCTCAAAATGTCTCAAAAGCTTCAGGATGATAAGTTACTATACTGGGTAATTTTAGCCTGGTTCCAGACCTCTGAACTGCTGCACGTCACATTTTTAGTGACCATGGAGCCATCGTTAATGTTATTACTGACACCTGTGCTTTTCCTGCTTTGACAAGTCAAAATGTCTGCTGTGAAAAGGGTCTATTTAAATGTAAAGTAAAACAAAATGGCAATTCAGTCAGATTATCAGGCTAGGGTTAGTTGGGTTTTGAATGACTCTGTTCTCAAAAGACAGCAACAGCGCAGATTGATGGGAAAACAGTAGCAGACAAATCCAAATGAGGAAGAGTTTTCCAGCTTAGATCTTAACAAGAGTCTACAGCCATGCTAGCGGCTCTGTGAGGCTGTACTTAGGCACAGTGCTGCTTCAGGCTAAATGCTCCCGGCGGCATGCTAACAATGACAACGTTAACTGACAATGATGCTGAGGTTTAGCAGGTAATGTTCATTTTAGTTTAGCGTGTTAGTTTAATGGGGTATGTTAGTTCAATTGCCATAAATTCAGCAGTGTAGGATTATTGGCTCACAGGTTCCCTCTCTCAGTAGGTAAATGCCGCTAGTAGCTGTGAAAATTTGGCAGTTCATGAGATGTATGCCCAAGGTAGGTTGTAAAGCCCAGCACTAAATGGACAGTACAAAAATGGATATCAATATGTCCCCTATATGAATATGTTGGTGTTGTGACTTATTGAAATGCATCTAATAAGTGTAACAAGAGGATGTAATACATACATTGGTCGTATAAAATGAAATAGTGTGCTTCTCAAACTAGCTAGCTAGCCATAGTGCTACAGTAACTTGTTGATCTTTTGTAGTGTGTGCGGTCTGAAAAGACAGTGGTGAGCCAACTGTATGACCGACCAGCAGATATATTCTGTACCTATCCAGACAACAACCGGCTGTACAGAAATAGACAACATTGACATTACAACAGTGACATTAGCACGCTTACATTTTGCAAAAAGTACACCAAAGTATGGGACACATTGAAATTTTGACCTGATTCAATTCAATTCAGTTCAGTTTTATTTATATAGCGCCATATCATAACAAAGTTATCTCAGGGCACTTTTTCAAGTAGATGATGGCGCTTGGTCAGAAGTCAGAATAGTTCACAAATATGTGAACCACATATCATAGCAATCCATCCAATAGTTATAGAGATAGTTTAGTCTGGGAGTCTGGAAGTGGTGGGCCGACTGACCCTGCCATCCACAAAGCCACTTACTTTGCGAGGCAGCTGGATTCATGAGATCACACAAGATCATGTGAGATCACACGAGAATCCATCTTGCCAGGTTTCAAGTTATGCGCTCGCGACTGAACCACAGTGGTTCAGACCAATCAGCATCCTATGAAGAACTACTGGCAGCTACGGACGTGGTTTAGGTGGGACGACAGCGACAAGCGACAAGCGGCTGATAAAGAGGTTAACGTAGATGCTGCTATAGCATCAATTATATCAGAACTGGAGAGTATTTCTTCATTGAAAGAAGAGCTCACTGAAGAAAAGATGTTTCCTCTTCGGCGCTCTCCTACTTCGTCATATGGTTCGTTGATCTGATCGATTGAAGTTAGCCCGTGATAGATGGTGACAGACAGATGGTTCGTCCAATCACCTGCCAAGTATTTTCTGAAAGTGCCTGCCCTTTTCCAAACAGTTTCCAAGGATGACATCTCCATGTGGCGCATCAGGTCACAGAGCCACTAGCATGACTAAAAATGAACAGTCCCACTATAAATTCATCAACTCTAGTTTTACCGTTGACCACCTCTCATAGAAAAGAGAAGTAAATGAGCTGACCTTTAACTCCTGCTGCCCTTAGCGTCTGAAGAAATGTTGTCATCTTGTTGTGTGATGAGGCTCTTCAGTCACCAAACTCTGAATGTCTTCACCATCAGATCACACAACAAAGCACTGTGGGCCAGGATCCAGACTGACACAAATTTGGATCTGGCCTGCATACAAATGAAGGTTGGAAATTCATTCCGGCCCTTCTGGCTGCAATTAGTGGTAATCTGTAAGTCTTAGTTGCCACACAGAGCACGCTATAGCTGTAGCCTGCTGCATATCAAACAGCTGCAGCTCTTGCTCATTCATACACTGATACCAGGCAGCCCAGAGCTCAGAGGTTGGCCTTAAAATGGATCAAAAAAACAGAAGGAAGGTTGAAGCTGGAGGCTGACGGTCTCACAGCAGAGGATGTGTGCACAAAGTGAACACACTCTAACAAGTTAGCAGATCATTTCTCAGCTTTAGAGCTAAGAAATTCAGCTTTAGTTGATGAGAGAATGCCAGGACGTTTCCAGGTGAAGCTGAGTGAATTACAGCACAGAGGGCTCAGAGCTCAGGGTTTGTGAATCTGATCAGGACGGGTGTGTTTGCTCATTTCAACTCAGGATATTCAGAACCACAGACTGCTCAGTGCAGGCGTGAACAAATACAGTCTGTGATGAAGACAAATCTGCTTGTCTGAGGCTTTGGTCCAGTTCTCTACCCTTGACCCTTTCCCTCAGTTTGGAGTCGCTTTTCTTATTTTAAGTGTTAACAGTGGATCACATCCAGTTTAATGTTAAATTACCACTCTCTTCTTTTCTTTGAGCTATTAGCACTTAGCCTTGGCCAGGAAATTGTGAAATTTTCTTTCGGTGATCTTTCTAAAAGGTTTCTAAAATCCGAAACATGTTCTGGGGAATTTATGCCCATATATTCAAAGCTAAATGTGTTTCCCGTACTACACCCTGCTACCATGAGGCTTTGACAGCACCTTTGCAGCTAAGACTTGTGGTTGAATGTTAATGGTGTTTATAGTGTGATGAGGTATGGGATTAGGACAGTAATGACCCAGCAGAAGACCAAGAGGTCTGCCTGGGTCAAACCTGCTGCTCTTAACGCTGGTGAAAGCAGAGATAGAAGAGGATGAAAAGGTAATACTGTAACACAGAGAAGTTCAGACGAGGATGGAGGGCTGAAACAGGCCGACAGAGAGAGAGGAAGAGCAGAATTTGAGCAAGAGACTATGAGATTAGATGGCTCAGGTTAGAAGATTATAAAAGATTTTTTCCAGTGAAGAAGAGATAACCTGCTAGCTGTCGGACTCATAACGTAACTGCAGCCATGTGCCTGAACTCACTCTCACACACACACACACAGTTTGTCCTGATGTGTTATTTCTCGTGTGTGTGTGTTAAATGTTGCCAATACGTCAGTTAGGCCGTTCCTGGGAAAAGCTGCTACCACAGAGAGAGAGAGAGAGAGAGACTGACAGGGACAACATGCTCTGTCTTTTTCCTAGAGTGACCTCGCCCTGCTGAGGGCTCCAAAATAAAACAAAAAAATGGTAGGTTTCCATGTGGGGAAAATTCCCAGGATCGTGTCAATTTGTCAGCAGCTGCTGTGAAAACATGAACATTTGGGGAGAGAGAGAGAGAGAGAGACAGAGAGAGAGAGAGAGATAGAGAGAGAGAGACAGAGAGAGAGAGAGAGAGAGAGAGAGACTGAAAATGTGTGTCACAGTTGGTGTGTGTGTGTGTGAATGACGATATCTGTTTGTTTGTTTGACTGTGTATCCAGGGAGCTGCCAGTGTTTAAAGGACAACTCAGTTCTTTTTGTTTAGTTTTAGGTGTTATTTTCATAGTTTTGGCCATTGTAATTTGCAATTGTTGAAATCTGGACACCGACCACAGTTTAAAAACAGACAAAAGAACACATGCAATCAGACAACCAGACAGTCAGAGCAAGTATCCTGACCAGGGGTGTCCCCGACTAAGAATTTACATAGTCGAATGTGATTGGTCAAGTCTTGCCTATTGTCGAATCATGTTTTTTTTTCTCTCTCCCATTTGTAATAATCTCCGCAGTCTCAGAACATATGAGAAATACTTCTGCCCGTGAGAAGAGTGAACATGTAAGAGTCCGTCCATTCTTCATTAAAAGCTCTGTTTTCGCCGTCTACTTTTCTCTTTTTAGAGCAGCACGCCACATGAAACTACTTTTCTCTCCGACTGGTGTCTCTCGTCTTGTCTGTGTCTCACTCACTGACTCAGATTTGATTGGCTGAGTAGCATCACGTGAGATGATTTACAACGCATGCAACAGGTCTGTGAGTTTTCTGGGCCGCTAAACCAGAAAAGCTGCACTGGTTAAAATAGAAACGGTCCTTCAAAATGAAATAATTCTCAATAATTTATCGGTTATAGGTCCGGGTCCGGATAGGACGGCGTCTGTGTCTGGACTGCGGTCGGCCTATTAGTGACCTTGGTTATATATCATGATTTATTGGGAGAATGTAAAATCAGACATTCAGCACCCACATTTGCTCCTTAGATCGAATCCTAATCCTGACATTTACACTCAGTAGTCTATCACCAAATTAGATTTTAAAATGAGTGTGCTCGAGCATCAGTGTTGGACAGTAAGAGCATTACATTACGCATTACAGTAACGTGTCCTGAACGGCTGTGGCTCAGGAGGTAGACCAGGTCCTCCATCAATCGCAGGGTTGAGGGTTCGATCCTCAGCTCCTTATGTCCGCACGTCGACGTGTCTTTGAGCAAGATACTGAACCCCAAGTTGTTTTTGATGGGCAGGCCAGCGCCTTGGATGAGCTAAAACGCTTTGTCCGTTATGGTAGAAAAAAGCTAAATAAATGCAGTCCACTCACAGTAATATGATTAATTTTATCAGTAGCAATAAGTGTAAGGGCTTACAGTTTACAGTTATTGAAATTCAATAATTACATTACAGTTACTAATCCCAGTAAAGCTAATAACAGTGTGTGAGAGTGGCACAGCAAAATTCATTTGTGTGATGGTGTGACTACTTGCAGGGTTTGAGCGCTACTGTGGATGGGGAGCTAACCAGTAGCATCCTTGCTAACTGGTAACATGCTAGCACTGGCCAGCAATAATAGATTGCTGAGCCAAGTGCCACTTAACAAGCCAGCTAATCGGTCAATCCTATTGGTCAAGTTCACTCAGGTTGAGCTTTAAGTGAAAGCTCTGTCAAAGCTCTGTGCAGATTTACTTTGCCTCCGCAAGTGAATCCACTTATTCCAGCAAATCCACTTAAATGAATCTATTTCAGTACAACATTTTGCTGTTATAATTGCACCCTTAGTGTGACTTTTAAGGAGGTGGGCTTGTTTGCTGTCCTGTTTCTGCTGAGGAGGAGAAACACACCTTCCAATAAATGCAAAAATGAGTACTTGATTACATGTTTCATATTACACATCCCCAGAGTGAAATGTTCAGTATGTGAATAAAAAATTTAAAAAATCCTTAAGGTGTGTGTGTGTGTGTGTGTGTGTGTGAAAGAGAGAGAGAAACTTTTCTGGCCTCAGGAACATGTGGTGCCCTTCGATCAGCTGAAGGACACAAACACAAACTCACAGAAAGTTACTTAAAAAAAAACATCTGTGCAGTTTGTAACAACACGCATTGTTTATTTCTGATTTTGCGTAATTCAGCTCTGTTCTGAGTCCTTGTGTAAAGAGTAAATCAGTGTGTGTGTGTGTGTCTTGTGTGTCTCCACATGTGTGTGTGTGTCCATGTGCGTGCAGAAAGATCTTTTTGCTCCACATTCCTCTTTGACAACATCATTAGCAGCCCGGCCGACCTGGCAGGGAGGGACGGGGCTGGGCGAGACACTGCACACACACACACACACACACACACACAGAGAGAGAGAGCCATGTTTCCACCGTAGGGACAAAACAGAAGATGGGAAGCTCTCTATGTGCATGAAACAGACACTGAACTCACCTTTGACCTTTCATATAAGACTACGGATCGTGGGTAAATGCCAGGTTGTTGCTGTTCTATACCTGGACCTGCAACTGTGCTTCCTTGAACACATTACTCATACTATATATACTATAACAGAACTGGAGAAACCGAAATGGAGTTAAAAAGGGGGCGAAGTTGCACTTTAGCATGTCTGTGTTTTACATCCATCGATCCATCCATTCATTCTCTTTATTCTTTATTTTTTGGTCTTTCAGATGGAGTTGAAGACCTTCTGTATGAATTCTTTGTCTACAGTACATCAAGGTCTATCTAAAAGATTTGTTGTATTAGCCTTTATCACATTTTCCCTTTTACAATATGCCTTCTTTTCTGCCTCAGCCATGCATAAAAACTATTTTGCATTGCTTTTCCTTTAAATTCTAGTGTTTCCACTCAGGTTTTATTCTAGAGAAGGTTAAAAATTCTGAAAATCTCTCTCTGACCTAAATGTCTCTTCCCTCCTGCTCCTTCTCTTTACCTCTCTTTTTAAATGTTCCCTTCATCTGTCTGTCCACTTCATCTTTGAAAAGAAAAAAAATAATAATGCCGTTTCTCTTCATCCATCATGTCTTTCTCTCTGCCTCCTCTTGAGTCGCAAGCCTCTCGCTCATTACTTACATAGTCTCACACTGGAAACAGTAATAAGGCTCTCTACTGGTTTTTGAGCTCCTAACGTTATTAGAGCCAGAGGGAGGGGGATTCACCAGGCTCAACACACACACACACACACACACACACACACACACACACACACACACACACACACACACACACACACACACACACATAATCCAACCCAAGCTACTATGGCTGCTGTGTATATGCAATCATTAATGAGCAGCAGTATAGTATAATATATATTAGGTGCTAGATTTATAGCACTGTAGAACTGTGGGAAGTCCAGTAAAACACACGAAGACACAGAAACACTCACTTCATTCAGCTAATGCAAACCAGACTAGTTTGCAGAAATCACATGCTTTTTTCGTATGTGAAGGCTCAATATTCAACAGATGACGGAAGATATTAAGTAACTACACGGGCAAAAGTATGTGGACACCTTAACATTACACCTGTATGTGATAACTGAACATCTCATTCCAAACCTTGGGCATTAATCTGCTTCTATAACAGCCTCCACTCTCCTCCACTCGCTCTGGTTTCAGTCTTTCCACCAGATGTTGGAATCTGGTTGCAGACATTCAGACACAAGACCATCAGTGAGATCCAACAATGGTGTTGGATCAGTAAAATGTCCCGGTTTTCACCACAATTAAAATAATAATTATAATATTATACTTTTCAGCGCTTACAAAGACATTTATCTTGTTCTGCCCCACTCATTCTTACCTAACCCACAAAAACACGTTATAAAAAAATAAACAATGCATCACGCGTCTGAATTCAACACTGATTTGTCTGTATGTGTCAATCAAAAGGCTTCATAGGCAATGAGGCTTGCGGCTTTCCTTCGTCAAGTACCCAGCAACAAAAATGCTGCGTTCATGTTGTTGAAAGGTGCACTCGGTAGGCATGCTAAGCACTGAAATAACTGTCCCCCATCCTGATGAAAACACCTATGGTTTGTGTGTAGGTGCGTGCATGAACGTGTAGGACACTTAAGGGTTTAAAAATATAGTCACCTTATCTTAACAGCCACTTTAGTTTAGAATAAGGACAGGAAGCAGAAACAGAAAGCTAGCACAACAAAAGCCGACCTGGAAGAGTGCGGGGCTTCAGATACGATTTCCTTTTCTAAGTAATTCACCTCCAAAATCCTGCCCAGTAAAATGAAGTATACTAAAAGACAGAATATGTTAACAGCTTCAGATTTAGTGATTTTTGTTTTAACTATCAAAGTTTTCACACACTCTTTGGTAATTTATTGGTTGCCACTCCTAAAACTAGAATGAATTCTTAATTCCTGAAGAGCTGAGTGTTTGCAGACACCAGTTTTTCACTTAACCAAAGCAATAAAAAAAGGACGGAGCAGAGAGACAGACCTCAGTGTCTTCATTTGATTATTTTAAGATATGACATTTCTAAATGACATTTACAAAGAATTAACAGGCACCTAATTGACATTGAGGAAAAAGGGGGGAAGTAGAGCCATAATAAGAAAAGTCCCAGTTTACAACACACACACACACACAAACAGCAGAGTACGGGCGGGTCGTGATAATTAACCCTTATAATCAGGACTCGGTCCTTCCGTTATCACTGAGTAATTGCAGACTTCTAATCCTCATTTAGAGTAATTAATCATATGTGAACACAGAGCTGCTGCCAATTATGACACATAATGAGAGCTCATTTAGCATTCATAAACAGAGCCAGTCATTTACACTTAACTCTTCATCATCATCATCATCACCACCACCACCATTATTCCCCTCCTCCTCATCATCATCATCCCCATCAATATTATCCTTATTGTTATCATCATTATCGTCATCATCATTATTGTCAACACTATCATGATTATTATTATTATCTGTATTTGATTCCATGAAACTAGCCGCAAATGTTAGAACAGCTTCACCCGAATTGTTCCCAACCTTTGTTGAATTGAAGTTGTACTTCAGTTGCAAACTCGACGTATCTTGGAGAGTTTTTGCCGTGTTTTAATGAGCAGGTCCCTGTATTGTTCGGCTGAATCCGAATGTCCCCCCTCCGGACTAACAGACTAAGTAATTGCTCAGAAAGTACATTTCTGAACAATGCTTAATTGATATTGACAACTTGTGCATGATATCTGCAGGGTCTGCTGCTTTACATAGTAGCTATAACAATTATGGTCAGAATGTGCAATGAAATGTTCCCTTTACTTGAGCTGCTAACTGAGGATCCTCACTACGTAAATGGATAAAAAACAAACTTTGCCCGTCTAGCTTCGCAGATTATAACAAAATCCAAATTATTCAGTTTACGTATACATTGTGTGAGTTATGGGTAATTATCTGAGCAAAGTCTGAAGAAGTCTTCACCCCAAGTGGACTCTCTGGAAGAAAGTCCGCATGAGGCTCCTTGTGGACTTGATTAGACTGAATTGTGGGCTTCCAGGGAACTCGCCTGTTAAGTCTGTGAGTCTGCGAGTGCAGTGAAGTCCAGACATTTGGATTTAGTGTCTTGTGTACATGTGCACATCGAGGCACATGTACACGTGCAATTTCTGCTGACTTCTCCGTTATCTACCATCAAACAGTGTGCTGCTCTAAGTAGTGTGTCAAAGAGAGCCTGTGTGTGTGTGTGTGTGTGTGTGAATATGATATCAGATATGGATTATCTCTATGAGGAGGCCTTTGGCTGCCTCATCACTTATTAAACAGCCTCGCTGTGGATCTCTGAGATGAAAGCCGACTACCTCAGAGACTCCACGGCAGCCGGCTCAGTCAATTCTCAGCCTCGATCAATAGAAAAGTTCTTCAACTTCTGACTCAAGTACAATCCAGTAGGAACTATTGAGACTGAAGGAGTCAACAAATTGCACGGTAAGACAACAGAAGAACATTTTGGGCCAGGGAGGAGCCCCGGTGCTCGTGTCCTGGGGTGAAAACTGTCCCGTGCTTCACTTTCACACTCCTCGTTTTATTCCTTCACTGCTCTTCTTGAATAATGAATAAATACAGAAATAGTGTGGGCTGCCAGCTCCTCTTTACATAAAACATTCATGCTGTCTGCAGAATGAAACTAAAACAGTGACCATGTGAATCTTTACAGGCACCCAAAGGATACAGCTCGTCTGGAACCTTCCTTTGAGCAGTGACCCCATCACCTCCACTTTTTATTGACATCCAAAAGATGCTGCTTAACTAAAACTGCAAACACCTACAAATTTTCACTGACATCCAAAAGCTTTGTCTGTGCCAACTTCTCTCCTCTTTAAGCTGCCCTCATTGTTTTGACCTCTGGTGGTCATCCTGCTGGGATCTGGACCAACAGGGTCACCTTTAAGTGTATTATCAGCTGACCTGGGACAGTGTGGCACCCTCTGAGATTTGGACAAACTGGTTTAACTGACTGACGTGAGGGAGGTGCTATTGTCAAACACAGCATCTAGTATTTGCGTAAAAGAAGCCACCAATGACTCAAGAGCAGCGCTTTTCAGAAGGAAGCTGCGTTCACATCGTTCCTGCACTGGCTTCCAGTCAGTCTAAAGACAGATTTGAAGATCCTGATATGTGCCCTCAAATCAGATTCATGGAATCACATCATGGCTATCACATTTACAGACTCTTTCTTCTGGAGCTTTGGACCAGAACTCTGAAATATTCTTCCTCTGGACCTGATGACAGAATCATTAACTTTAAAGGCTTTAAAGCTCAGACTAAAAACTTTTTATGGTCACCTTTTACCAGAATCTGTTATTTCAGTTGTGCTAAATTGTAAAATTGATTGGATTTTGAAATTGAACTTTTCCTGTTTCAAATGTATGTGTATTGGAATTTAAAGTTGTTTTCTCTTAATGTAAAGCACTCTTAGCTGCACTTCTCTAATAAAAGGTGGTAAATAAAGTTAATAGTTCTTCTTTTTCTTCTTCTTTTCTTTGTCACATACATTTGTATTGCAAAGATCTTAAGATGTTAAATTAAAAAAACAGTGATGTAAAAACTCTGTTAGTCTCACTTCTTGCAGCCTTATCACACTCCAAACACACTCACACACAATATACTATATACAGAATACTTCAAAAATCAGAAACTAATGTTCCTCTTCCCTGCGAGTGTAAGAGTGCCAGTTTACATTGACAGCCTGTACAGTAATAGGCTGCATAAAATAAGATTACTTAATCTGATTCACAGATTACTGCAGTTTATAAATTATCTCTTCAAGCCAAATGTATCTCTGATTTATAGTTTTAAATGGAGTAAAGGAGAATAAATGAGTCCTGTGTTGCCTGGTTTGTCTTTGTGGTGGAAACCAGACGTGAACAACAAACAGTTCAGTGTTGCTGTAATCGAGCCAGGTGCACCGGCTGTTCCTAAATTCAAACTCAGCCTAGTTATAATGTAAGTGTGGACTGTAAGTGGGGATTATGCATCACTATATCACAACAGGTTGCACCAAACAAACTTGTTACAACATAGAGATTAGTTGTTACTAAATATCTACATAACCACGATCTTTCCCTAACCATAACCACGACCCTCTTACCATGCACACATAATGTAAAAAGCCAGATGTTTGAGAACGTTGTCATTGAATGCATCTGAGGTTTTGCAGAATCAATTTCCAATTTCAACATTCTTGTCTGGCAAAACATTTGGTATACAGCCTTAATGTTCTGTGCATAGAAAAGCTTCACAGTTTCTTTTGAAAGAATCTACCAGAATCCAACTTGAGACTTTAATTCTTCAGTTTAAGAGTCGACGCAGCACTGCTGCAAACTAAAGCCTGAAGTGACACCAGAGCCACAATGGAGCATTCAGCAACCCCAAGGTTACAGATCAGAGCCATTATATCACGTGTAGAGGAGCAGAACCTCTGCATTAGCACTCTTTGACTCTCTCTCTCACACACACACATGCACGCACACACACCATCCACTCGTTTGATTCGATCTGCAGCAGGAACCTCTGCTACTTTTTGACTAATTGAATAAAAAAACTCCTTTAATTCAATTCAATTCAATTCAGTTTTATTTATATAGCGCCATATCATAACAAAGTTATCTCAGGGCACTTTTTCGAGTAGAGCAGGTCTAGACCGACTCTTTATATTTACAGAGACCCAACAGTTCCCACCATGAGCAGCACTAGGAGACAGTGGCAAGGAAAAACTCCCTTTTAACAGGTAGAAACCTCGAGCAGAACCAGAACCAGAACCAGAACCAGGCTCTGGGTGGGCGGTCATCTGCCTCGACCGGTTGGGTTGAAGGGGTGGGGGGGAGCGGGACAGAAAGAGCAGGAGGAAAGAGAACATACAGCAGCACAGTACAGTTCTACATAGAGATGTAAAGTAATAGTTGTGGTAATGGTATTGATGATAACACCAACAGAAATAATACTAAGAGCAATATTATAATAGCAATACTAATAATAAGAGCAATAACAGTAATAGCAGCAGTGGGTGCAGAGCAGGAGCACGGGGGCAGCAGGTGGCTGCAACCATAGATCCAGACTCTACAGCTCCGGAGGCAGAAACACCTGCAGAAAGCAACAGAAGGAGAGAGAGAGAGAGGAGAGAAAGCACACAACTACAGGAAAGGGAAGAAGTTGAGTTAGTAACAAGCATTAATGGGATAAGAGTGCGTACAGATGGAGAGGAGGAGAGAGGAGCTCAGTGCATCATAGGAAGTCTCCCGGCAGTCTAGGCCTATAGCAGCATAACTAAGGGGTGGCTCAGGGCTCACCTGAGTCAGCCCTACTATAAGCATTATCAAAGAGGAAAGTCTTAAGCCTACTCTTAAATGTGAGGAGGTTGTCCGCCTCCCGTACACAAGCTGGGATCTGGTTCCACAGGAGAAGAGCTTGATAGCTGAAGGCTCTGGCTCCCATTCTACTTTTAGAGACTCTAGGAACCACAAGGAACCCTGCATTCTGGGAGCGCTGTGCTCTAGTGGTGTAATAGGGTACTATGAGCTCTTTAAGATATGATGGTGCCTGACCATTTAGGGCTTTGAAGGTAAGGAGAAGGATTTTAAATTCTATTCTGGATTTTACAGGGAGCCAGTGTAGAGAAACTAATATTGGAGAAATATGATCTCTTTTCCTGGTTCTTGTCAGTAAACGTGCCGCAGCATTCTGGATCATCTGGAGAGTCTTAAGGGACTTATTGGGGCAGCCTGATAATAGAGAGTTGCAATAATCCAGCCTAGATGTACCAAATGCATGGACTAGTTTTTCTGCATCTGTGTGAGACAGGATGTGCCTGATTTTTGCAATGTTACGTAAGTGAAAAAAGGCAGTTCTTGAAGTTTGTTTTATGTGGGAGTTAAAGGACATATCCTGATCAAAGATAACTCCAAGATTCCTTACGGTGTCGCTGGAGGCGAGGGCAATGCCATCTAGAGAAACTATATCTTTAGATAATGTGTTTCGAAGGTGTTCGGGGCCAAGTACAATAACTTCCGTTTTGTCTGAGTTTAACATCAGAAAATTGCAGGTCATCCAGGTTTTTATGTCCTTAAGGCATGCTTGAAGTTTAGCTAATTGATTGGTTTCATCTGGCTTGATAGATAAATATAATTGGGTATCATCTGCATAACAATGAAAATTTATGGAGTGCTTCCTAATAATATTGCCTAAAGGAAGCATATATAAGGTGAATAGAATTGGTCCAAGCACAGAACCTTGTGGAACTCCGTGACTAACTTTGGCGTGCATAGAGGATTCATCGTTAACATGTACAAACTGATATCGATCTGATAAATAGGATTTAAACCAGCTTAGTGCAGTGCCTTTAATGCCAATTAAATGTTCTAGTCTCTGTAATAGAATGTGATGGTCAATGGTATCGAATGCAGCACTAAGATCTAGTAAGACAAGTACAGAGACAAGTCCTTTGTCAGATGCAATTAGAAGGTCATTTGTAACTTTCACCAGTGCTGTCTCTGTGCCATGATGCTCTAAATCCTGACTGAAAATCCTCAAACAGCTTATTGTTGTGTAGAAAGTCACACAACTGATTGGCGACTGCTTTCTCAAGGATCTTAGAGAGAAAAGGAGGGTTGGATATAGGTCTATAATTTGACAGAACCCCTGGATCAAGAGTGGGCTTTTTAAGAAGAGGTTTAATTACAGCTACTTTAAAGGACTGTGGCACATAGCCTTTTAATAAGGACAGATTGATCATATCTAGTAAAGAAGTGCTAAGGGTAAAACTTCTTTAAGCAGCCTAGTTGGGACGGGGTCTAAGAGACACATTGATGGCTTAGATGAAGAAATCATTGAAGTTAGTTGATTAAGATTGATGGGAGAAAAGCAGTCTAAATGTGTATCGGGTTTTACAGTTGCTTCTAAGCGTCCTGTGTTTGAAGATAAGTCGGTACCAACTGAGGGCAGGAGGTGCTGAATTTTGTCTCTAATAGTTAGACTTTTATCATTAAAGAAGCTCATGAAGTCATTACTACTGAGGTCTATAGGAATAAGAGGAAATAAAAGTAAAAGAAAATAAGAAAAGAGCAATAAGAACAGGTGTGCAAAAATGGCAGTGAATAATATATACAATATATGTATGATATAAACAGTATGTACAGATGATAGTGCAACAGTGTGTTCACCTGTCACACAGAGGTGAGCTGTTGTACAGAGTTATGGTGAACAGTAGAAATGATTTCCTAAAACGTTCTTTATGACAGCGGAGCTGAATGAGTCTGTTGGAATTGGATTTAAAAGTATACAGCTTACCGTTCATTGAGTGCTGTGCTTGATTCCAGAACAACAGTTCAAACAAAGATGGAGCGAACCAGAAGGCAGAGTTCACAGCCATGATTGAGGCAGCCAAATCAAAGATGCACCAGGCAAGAGCTCATAGATTTTAACAGCCACTGTTTGTCTGTTGCTGTTGACTGTGACTGACTGTTGTTTCTTTACAGTACAAAGTGAGAGCATACATTCAGATGAAATCCTCCAAGGCCTGTAAAAGGGAGATCAAATCAGTGATGAACACAGCGGGGAACGTGAGTCTCAGTGTTTCTTTGTTATGCTTGGTGTGTGCCAAAAGTGATGTCAACGCTGTAAGAGGGCTTTCAGACAGAAAGCGCATGTTCCACACTGTGGAGAGCAATAGGAGCTATTTTATGAATTCCTGCAATCGCGTCATAAAACCAAAATATTTTTACAAACTAGAATGTGCTTTGAAACCCTTGTGATTTACGCTGTTCTCTTTCTGACCTGTGTTTCCTGTCCCCTCCTTCAGTCTGCACCCTCACTCTTCCTCAAAAGTAATTTTGAGTACCTGAGAGGAAACTACCGGAAAGCAGTGAAGCTGTTGAATAGCTCCAACATCGCAGAGCATCCTGGACCTATCAAGACAGGTGACGTTACTGTACCTCTCAAGATTGATGACTAGTGTCAGACAGCCATCCAGCTAGTTTTGGTTCAGACTGTTAATGTATCATCATTAGCTAAATGGTGCTTCCAAACAGTGTCTTCATTGGAGATGGAACTGGCTTTAGCAGTCATGTGATGGTTTTTGTATGTGCTGGATGATGGATTGTGCTTGTGTCCTGACTTGTCTCATTCAGGTGAATGTGTTCGATGTATGTTCTGGAACAATCTGGGCTGCATTCACTTTGCAATGGGGAAACATAACCTAGGCATTTTCTACTTCAAGAAGGCGCTGCAAGAGAATGACCACACCTGCGCACAGCTGGGAGACAACGGGCAATGTGGGTCTCCTGACTGATTCAGCTAAGCTTTCACCTGATACTCATCCACATCTAATTCATCTTATAAGCTCTCACCTCCTGTAGCTTGAAAGGTGAATGTAAAACGTCTGTAGCTTGCTCCTTCAGAGGACAGCAGCTCTATTCATCTTGGATTAACAGTGGTTACAGTGGATTCACATCAAAACATCCAAAGAAACATCTCAATCCACTACTGCAGCATCATCCTCACAATTCTCTGCTCGATATCTTAAACAGTCATTGTTTATCCAGATTTTTTGGACATTTTCATCACATTTTTCACCGTTTTATCTGGTCACCATTGAAATCACTGAATCCAAACTGACTACAGCCTTTCATTGCAAAGGAACAAGCTACTTTAAAAAAACAACATATTTTCACACTTCTCTCTAGTGGTACCTCTCCATGCTGATAGTTTTGGTGTTTTTTGTCCAGGGGCCGTATTCACAAACATTGTGAGAATACTCAGAGAGCTCCTAACTTAGCCTAAACATTTCTAGCAAGGAGTCCTAGCTTAGGAGTGATTTCTGTCCCTCTGAGGAAGGGACAGAAACTTTGACCTTAGTGAGGAGGTGTGGCTGACCTCGTTGCTAGGTATGACACATTCTTTTAAAAGGTGTGATTGGTTGATCAAAACAAAAAATAAAAAGCACTCTTAGTGATAATGGGCATGGAATGGAAAGTGAAATCAATAGGCCTAATCATATAATTTAGTCTCTATTAAGACATGGTGTAATTATGAATACTATTTTATGCATCTCTGTTGAATAAATTGTAAGCCATATATATAAATAGCCTACAAAATGTTTGAAAATACATACTTGTGCAGTAGCCTGATCACATGCTGATAGTTGTTATATTTATTTACCATGGTCATTTTAGTACTTAATCTATTTGATATTAGCCAGTTATCCAGTCTACATAAGTCATCACTGCTGCATTGTTGCATTTTTCAAGTTGCCAAATATCTTAGTGTTGTGACCACTTTCATTTCTGGCATTATAGTTTTATTGTGTTGGGTAGAGATGTGAGCGCATCTCTAACGAGATCACCCACAAACATTATCCCTGCACCGTCTGCAGTGTTTCCTTAACTCGCTGTCATTCAGCGTTTGGAGAACTCCTAACAGTTGTTACCTTAGGAGCTCTCTTAAGGGCTAGGATGCTTTGTGAATAACTTTTATCTTTACCAGGATCTAGTCTTAACTCTAAGAATTTTCTTAGAATGTCATCACTTGGAGCAACTCTTTGTACTAGGAAGCTTTATGAATATGGCCTCTGGTTTTTAGATATCCGTCTCTCTGAGGAATTTAGTTTGTGACTTTAGAAAGAAATTCAGCAGCACTGTATCTTTACAGAAACCGTGTTTCTGTTAGTCAGTGTCACCGGCATTTTCACTCAAACTACCCATGTAAACTGCTGACAGTGAGTTCAGTGGTTTATCCAGAGTAACAGGGAAGATGTTGATGTTATTTCTAAATCATCTTCTAATGCTCTGAGCACCATAAACTAAAGTCCACTCACTTCCATTGTATTGGGTGGAGGACAGAAATCTCAGAGACACATAACTCAAAACCTGGATAAATGACATCAAAACTGTCTACATGGAGAGAACCCACTAGAGCATCCGGACCAAACGGCAAGTCAATCCGGACCCAGCTCATAACTCGTGTTATGAATACAATACGTTATGAAGTGTAATGTTTTCTATTTTGAAATACATACATACAATATTAATCAATAAATTGTTAGTGACGTTGAATATACAGTGTAGCTGGAGATCATTCACAGCAATCTTCCAGATGAATGTGGTTTTAATGTGGCTTATTTCCCTATCGTTGTCATGGCAACGTCAACTGCAGGAAAGAGTGCTGTGTGTTGTTGCTGCCGAGTTCACGTAGTAATGTTACACCAGAGAATTTGCTATCAGCTCCTAAATCGCAGATACAGAATGTGTCTCGTCTTCTCTAGTACACGATTTCTACAACTAGTGTAAATGTAGCTGTAAGAATATGTCTGAGTCAGAAATAAGTATGGACTAACTGTCTGAGCTGTGTCTGCCTCGGTTTCGTTTTTTTTCTGCCTCTGTTTCGTTCTGGCCGAATCAAAAGAGATGTGACATTAATTGCGACAATGTTTAGCCTACCTGTAAACTGTGTGTGTGTGTATGTGTGTTTGAGAACCCAGCTGCACTAGAGGGAAGTCAGGAAATATGTTTTTTTCCATTTGACACAAGGAATACAAATGCACTTATTCCTTTTTTGGTGTTTTTGGATTAACTATATAAGTTTTTGTAACTTTTCTAACAAGTGCACATTCATGCTGTCTTATTGTGTAAAGTGTACACAGTTTGACCTAAGCCAATTAGGAAAATGTATTGTCAATATGTCCACCAATAGTAACCAGTCACTTTCTTCTATTTCTACTTTAATTATCCAGCTAAGCAGTTCACAGGTATCCCCATGTGTGCTCTACTAGCCAACAAGCGCTATGAGCTGCTGTATAACTGTGGTATTCAGCTGCTGCACATCGGCAGGCCTCTGGCAGCGTTCGAGTGTCTGATGGAGGCGGTGCAGGTTTACCACTCCAACCCTCGGCTGTGGCTGCGGCTTGCAGAGTGCTGCATCTCTGCTAACAAGGGGGTATGACTTCACTCATGTACTTCCTGATTTGAGTTTAGCGATTTTCTTTTTTTTTGCCTTACTGGATTTTCCTTTTAGCTTATTTTAAAGATTACTTGTTACTTATTACTTGCTTTTGCATATTTTTTATATTTTGTTTGTCAGTATCTGTTGTTGAAGAAGACAACCTTACTCAATTGACTACACAACTGACCTCAATTGATTTTTAAAAAGTGGGTTATGTTCTGGATCAAGGAACAATAAACATGTTATTTCCCATATTAGTGAAGTTATGTCATGCTCTCTGTGTTTGTGTTTCCAGGGGTCGGAGCAGGAGAGTAAAGGTTTACCTTGTAAAAAAGGTATAGTTCAGTCTATTGTTGGGCAGGGCTACCATCGCAAGATCGTCCTGGCATCCCAGTCTACCCAGAATACTATCTACAGGTCAGTGTCAACTCCAACAAGTCCATCCCTGAACACACCTGTGAAACTACTGATTTAGACATTTACCTTTACTGTCATGCAGAGGGCAGCAGTGCTGCATGGTAGTTGTTGACACTGTAACTGTTGTAAAGGGTGCTGTCAATCTCAGGTTTCTCCTTAAAGGAATAATTGAACATTTGCTTTCTTCTCCAGTGTCGCTACATGTCTCATGTCTGCATTAACTATGAAGCTAGAGCTGGGAGTCAGTTAGCCTAGCCTGGCGTAGCATAAAGACTGGTAGCAGGGGGAAGTCACTCTGTAACTATATGATGTTCACTTTGATGAGTCTGCTAATTGATTTTCATATCCTACAGAAATGGGTGTAAAACAGTCGCTGTCTGAAATGGCAGGAAACCTTCTGTACATGCAAAAATCTACACAATGCATTTAAAAATGACTGACAAACATATAAAGTATACATGCTTTGGAGGAGCTAGAAATCCGTAAAAAAAACCTGTCAGTTTCTTTAAAATTAGAAAACCTTTGTTTGACAATATGTCTTATACAATATGTATGTATGTCTGTATCTGTATCATAGCATGTATCCATTGAAGCTATATGATCTTTCCACTGAGTGAAATATTCGAACCCAAGATTTTTACGTCTGCACCATTTTATAAAATGGAAATATTTGACATGTCTTGTACATAATTTCCCCATTCAAACTGTTGTGTCTACTATAACCTGACTGAATAATATCGACTGAATGCTCTTCTTGACTAGAATCAGCCTGAGCCGAATGTGTGCGTGTGTTTTGTACAGTGAGGGCCAGTCAGCAGCTATTCCAGTAGCCAGTATGGAGTTTGCAGCCATCTGCCTGAGGAACGCTCTGCTGCTGCTGCCTGAACACCAGCAGCAGGACACCAAGACAGAGAACGGCTCCAAGAGCTCCAGCCAGTCAGGAAGCACCGAGAGCGGCAGCGAGAACAGTGATGCTTGCAGGTCACACACACACACACACACACACACACACACACACACACACACACACACACACACACAGCTGAGCTTGTGTACAGTTGACCAATCAATGGTATCAATGGATTTTCTACTGTATGCAGATACTCAACTGTAAATACATGACTGACTGATGTGTTACTGTATATAACCTATAATAACTTCTTATATCAGCTGTACATGACATAGCTCATCATAATGACCCTATTCACAGTTGGTCAGTGTGTAATAGTGAGCGTTTTGAAACGTGGATGGAGCTTGTACTGTATACAGGTGCTGCTAAGTTAGAAATACTGTATTGGCCTCTTATACCTGTGAGTGCATTATATATCCACGTTTCTGAAAATACAGAAAACTACAGAGAAAGACGCATTAATCATGCCATACTGATAAATAAAGATTATGCATAGCATCAGTGGTTTTATAGCTGAGCAAAAATCAGTCAAACCAGTTGACTCAGTCAATGGGCTCAACATGATGATATTACCTTTGTACCATCTGATCAACTGTCAAGAATTGTGATTAGTTGAATGTAGTGCTGCACAGTGAGATGTGTGGCTGTGTGACTGATGAATGCTGTTGGTGGGTTTTGCAGTGGGAAAGGTCAGGAGGCTGATAAGTTCTTGTCTGCAGCTCCATCGTCTCCTCTCAGAAAACAGGAGGTAGAAAACCTCAGGTAATGAATACTTCTCATCTCTTCTCCCCTTGTCAGGCATTATTCAGGAAAAATGAAATCACTGTAGAACACAGAGGGCTGCACAGTAATCAGTAAAGTCACCTGTTTGATGTGTAGGTGCTCCATCCTGGCCTGTAGTGCCTATGTGGCGTTAGCACTGGGAGACAACCTGATGGCTCTAAACCACGCTGAGAAGCTGCTCCATCAGACCAAGGTGTCTGGATCCCTCAAGTAAGTCCTGGTCTATCTTTGTACTGCAGCCACCAATAACCACCCTGATCAGTCCAGGTGAGAGCAGTATCCTCCTCTGCTGTGTGTTTAGGTTCCTGGGTCACCTCTACGCTGCTGAAGCCCTCATCTCATTGGATAGGATCTCTGACGCTATTGCTCACCTCAACCCAGAGAATGTCAGCGACGTTTCAATGGGAGTTCTGACCAGCGATCAAGACCAAGGTCCGTTGGTTCTACACATTCTTCTACCAAAATACCATTTAGTCTGGTTTCCTTAAGGCTTGGTTTGTTTTTCTCAACAGGGTCTGACAAAGGAGATGAGCCTGCCGAGTCCCGTGAGTCTACCTTGTTTAATGCATGATCTTTACTTGAAACAGGAGTCCAAATAGGAGACACAGTAAAGTATAGTAATAGATAGTAATAGTAAGAATGAAATTCAAAAATGATATCGGAGCAGCATACTAAGACGTATCCAGGAGATCACTCTAAACTTCCCTTGGTGTATGTCCTGTGTTTGTAATGTCCTGTCTGGTGTGTTTGCAGCAGGGAAGCAGACTCCCCTGTGTTACCCCAGCAGTGTGACATCAGCGCGGGCCATGATGCTCTTCAACCTAGGCAGCGCCTACTGCTTGAGGAGCGAGTACGACAAGGCCCGCAAGTGCCTGCATCAGGTAACCATGACAACAGGGACTTCAGCAGGTCCTGGAAATGTCTGAAGTTGTATTGTTTTCTTAAGTACAGCATTTTAAGGTTGTGTTCAGACCGAACAGAGCAGTGAGTCAAAATGCAGCGCCAGTGCAGAGTACTAAACAACGTAGCTCAACTTGTGCTTCAGCCCAGTGCAGCGTCATCTGGAAACACCTTGTGTGGTAGAAGCAGAGTAGGGCTTTCTGCCACAACTTCACCTACTGCCAAGGTGCATCCACCAGGGAAAAACTCTGAAGAGGACAAAACTCCAGCAATACTTCAAACTGTGAGGCATACCTCCCCAGGAGGGAGTGGGACAGTTGAAGGGGGGCACGGAGGGACAGACGTGAGACAAAGCTACTGATGAGGTGAAAGGGACAGGTGCATGCAGGTGTTCTGACAACAACAGGAAGTGAATTATTGTGGTATGACCACTCACCAACACAGTCAACAGAAGCAGTGGCTGTGACACACAGCTCATGGACGCAAATAACTCCGTCAAATCTGAACACACAGAAATGATTCACATAATTTATGTTGGAGTGGGACTCACACTTTCGGAGCTACTGTGTAGCAATGTGGATATCTGGCTGTTTACCTCACAGGTCTAGATTTGTTCAAAAACTGAACTAAATGTCATTACATTTGCTTTTACACAGGTTGTAAAAGTTATTGAAGTGTCTGATTCAAATCCACAACAAACAGCTTCTCTTAAGCATCAACGTTGGAGAAAGTAGTTTGAATAAACAATATATCTTGTCCAGTGAAGCAATAATTCACCCAGTTGTGATCTGTGTTGTCAGGCTGCATCAATGCTGAACACCAAGGAGATTCCACCTGAAGCCATCCTGCTGGGAGTCTACTTGGAGCTACAGAATGGTCAGCTCTCCACCAGACACTCACTGACTCTCTGTCTATACAGCTCCTGAGCAATGTTAAGTTGTTGAGGAAATTCCCCTCATGTTGTGGGCCACAAAAACCTTGTAGAACCACAATAACCATCAGACCAGCAGTCTTTGTTGTGCTGGTCTGATGGTTATTGTGGTTCTACAGAGTCTTGTTACTCATTCTTAAATCTGATAGCTTTTTATTTAAACCCTCATTTTATTGATACTGATTTTTTTGTTTTTTGACAAAGTTCTTGAACAGCATTTTGTATTAAGTCGACACTGAATACACAGCGGGACATCTAAGGAATTTGGCTTGTTTTGTAGATTAGCAGTAAAGCGGAGTAGAAGAGTAAAGCAGTCTCATCTTTGTCTACTCATCCTAGGATTAGCGTTTGAATGAGTCCAGCTGATCTGAATGGTGTGGTTTGCATTGTGTCATGTGTCCTCAGGAAACACCCAGCTGGCCCTGCAGATCATCAAGCGGAACCAGCTGCTGCCCACAGCGGTCCAGAGGGCCTCCCCAGACTCCCGCAAGAAAGTTGTCCAGCCCTTCCAACCTGTCCAGCCCATCCAGCTGCCCTCATCCTTCACACAAGTTCAGCGCAAATGAGCCTTCACAGACACCCCCACCCCCACCCCCACCCCACGCACGCACGCACGCACGCACGCACGCACACACACACACACACACACACACACACACAGCGTGTCCATGGACTGAGACCAGTTGACTTTTTATTTCCATTTGACTGAGGAATCTGTGTGTCGTCTCAACAATGAAAATAAATTTTATTTACTGTATGACTGTGTGACTCTTGAATACGTACAGTATTTGTTGGGCCACAGTTCCACAGCTGAGGGGCCCCGTCACCTTTAGTGACAAGTTGAGATTTTTGAACCATTAGTAGGGCCCTGCCAGAGGATCTCGAGCAGCGATCAGGCTCATAGGGAGTTAGCAGATCAAAGATATAATCACAGATATAGGCAGGTGCCTGACAGTAAAATCTTAAAATCACTTCTAAAACTGACAGGTAACCAGTGAAGGGCAGCGAGGACTGGTGTAATGTGGTCGCTTCTCTTTTTTTTCCTCTATACTATTTGTAATGATCTAATTTCATCATAGGCGTGGGAGTGTGAATATTCAGTAGGCCTGTTCTTCAGGTGGGGCATAACTAATCCACACTAACATCTGGTTAAAATGATCCTCCTCATGCAGTTAGACAATTTATTGCCTGCTGCTCTGTTTGTATTCATTTTGCATCTTCTTCAATTTGGGGGTCTTGATCTACGTAGGAGTGGTGGGGGGGGGGCTTTTACATGTCTGTGCCTAGGGGCCCAGACACAAAAGTAATACAAAGAGAGGAGAAAAACGCAGACACACAAAATGACAAAGAGACACAAAATCAATCAAAACCAAAACTTTCAACCTCATGGTGGCGCTAGAGGAGAAGTCCGTGAATCGCCAATAAGATTCATCCTCAGGGGAGCTTCAGTATCTGTACTGTGTGGGGCCTTGAAGAGGGATTTTTTTCTTCTCTTGCTCAACTCCACCCAGGATATTTCCACCCCCTGCTCACCAGAATGCCTACAGACCACAAGACACATGCAGGTCACTTTTGGTGACCCACTGACCTGCACTGACCGATCAAGGTAAAAAATATTCTCAAGCCCCTCTCTATACATTCGTAGGCTAAACTAGGTTTGCCAATGTACTTTGTTTTTGGCTTTGGCCTTTTTCTGAGGTGGATTCTGGGAAGGTTTTCTTTTCAGTAAATAAAACTTTTTAATCGGCAATCATTGTATGAGGCGTGCATTTGATTGACAGCCCTATACATGTAAATACATGGGGCACAATGCGATGGTTGGGATGGAAATGGTGCTGGATAACAAATACAGACTGGACCTTAAAGCATTACATTTTAATTTATTACAATACATGTCACGTTATTACATTCTTTATAACACAGTTGCCACTAAACTCATAATGTAACAACTTGCATAAAATGTAATAACTTACATTAAGCGCAAGAAGTTATTACATTATTCACTCACCATTGTTACATTATGGGCAGATGATTACATTATCGGGTTTCATTATATTAGGTGCACTTATTATATTATCCACAGTTATTACATTATGAGTTTCAACATGGTGTTATTGAGAGTTGTGTCAGAATCAGGGAGCGTATTTAATTAACCATCATCAGTCTACAGTGTAGTGCTTTCTCACATTAATAGATGCATAATAAACACTCCCGTCTGAAATTACCCTTTTTATTTGAGAAGAACCATCTGTTGCACAGCTTTGATACCGTCACAAAATGAAAATCTAGATCACAAGAGTACTCCACCTCCCCATGTGTGTACCAGTAACAGTGTTTCAAATGACTGAGCCACAATATGAGAATGGGTCCATAAGCAAAGCCATATAAACTCTGGACGGGACTCTGGACTGTACACTAGCATGTGAAATGTCCAATATGTCCAAAACAGCTCAATCCAGTGAAGCAACCCATCATCACACATCTCCATGCTGGATCATACAGTCCACGTTAGTGCTTTCTCCTCTATACACAACATACATACGAGACATAAGGTGTCAGGTGCTGGATCCAACCTGTAACGTAACACTGTAGAAAGTCTTTGTTAATGTTCCAGGATTGTCTGGTGAAGTGATGAGTCTCCCCACAGTCCTGTTTCTAATCACATAAATTACATTTATATTCACATGTATATAATTCAAGTTTGACTTCTAGATGAAAAATCAGCATTTGATACTACTACAGTAGCAATATTGATAAATTAAGGGCATCAGTATGCTTCAAACGAAGTGCTTGTCGGATCATTTAACAGGGTCTGAAACCCTCACCCTCCACACCATTTCAATGTCAGAACTGCAGGCTGTGTCTGACATTTTCTTTAACTTGGGGGTTTGAAAACAAGTTCTCATTTATTCTTCGACTATTTCTGTCACTTTTCATGTGAACAGTGAAGTCTGAAATGAATGAATGTCTTTCAGGGGATACTGTCTGAAATCTGCAATTACAGCAATCACAATTCTGCACCACCAGATGGTCAAGAAACTTCCCCATCTCAGCCCTGTCTGTTGCACCCCCTCCTGTTGTTGCTTTACAAAAGCATAATTCAGCCAATCCGGCTGTACTTCTTCACCATGTCAACCGTCTCCAACACAAGCAAATTTACTGGCATCAAACACTTCACATTACTACCATCTGGTCGGAGATAAAGGACTTAAAAATGGAGAAGAGATTCAGCAAGAGTTTTGTCCCTGTGGGACAATACATCTAAATCTATTTACAATTCATTGCATCTCACCCCTCTCTATGACAGCAGGCTTTTCACCCCGCCTTCCACTGTGGCCGTTCAGAACAGAAGAACAGTTGAGCCTTTAAACATGGTCGGACTCCACTTTGTACGAATAACTTCATTTTAAGCATACAGAGCCCTTTTTCCTGTCTAGTGTCAGTCTGTCAATCAGAGTAATAACAGGTTCTAACCCTGTGTATTGAATGTAGGTCACAGATTGTAAGAAATAAAAAAAAAACATATGCAGCAGAAGGGTTTTTCCCTCTTCTTCCCTTTCCTGTTAATCATTTTGCGATCCCTGGGGGGGTCCTCACCTCACTGACCTGATCTTCTTCTATTAGGCTTTTCCAGTGAGAGGATAAAGTGCTTGTTATTGGTTGAGCCCACACTGGTCAGCTTGATTGAATCACTTAACACATGATTTTTTTTCTCCAAAGGTTTCCCTTGAGAACTAACAGAGATCTGCTGTGACCACCTGACATCTAACAAATGATCCTGTGAACCATACCTACTTGCTGCCTGAACAACATTAAACTGCTAAAAATACTTCTTGGACCGACTGAGAATCCTGCAGCGTCCCTCCAGCTCAGCTCTTCCAGTCCCAGGGGACACACAGGTCCCCGTCTTGCATGACTGAGTAGAAGTGAGAAACACAAATGTGGAGGCCCTGCATGAGGGGGGAGCGCTGCTCCACCAGTCTTGTACAGCACAGGATCATCTGGCTGGAGCTGACACTGGGCTCCTTGGACAGACTCCTCAGAGACAGATTCTGGAGACAGAGCTTCACCACAGCCTTCTCCTCCGCCTGCAGCCTGGACACACACAAACAAGTATGAGCAAATAACAAAGCTGATGAACCAGTATGTGTGGAGTATTACAGAACAACAGTAACAGGCAAACGGACAATCTGAGATGAGCAGCAGTGATCACCAGACAGTATTTTAGTGGGGACACAAAAACACCTCTTTTTGCATTCTCTTGCTTTTGTGTTCATTTTGTGCTCTGTCACAAAACATTCATATTGTTTTAAAGCTCTGTCAGGCTTTATTTAATTGTCAAACCCTCTGAGTGAAAGCACTGAATACTAAATGGTGTTAGAAAAAAAATGAAATACATGACGGTCCTGGAACTGGAACATCATTCACTCAGTGGCTCATAGAATTTGTCATGGGAAGAAAGTTGAAAACACAAACTCACCGCATGATAGGCAATCTTCTTCGCTACATTTTAGGTGGGAAAAAAGACATCAGGAGGGCGATAAGTAACCAAAAAAAAAAAAAAAAAAAGAAAAAAGAATTTACTAAGATGAAAAAGGTCAAATCACGTGAAATCAGGGATGGTGTAGGATTTCTTTTTCACTCACTCACTTACTGGAGTGCTTCCCAGCAGCAGTGTGCTCATCTTCCAGTCACCAGTGACAGCACTGAGCACTCTGCTCCCTGAGTTAACAACGTACAAGCTTTGTTCATACTTCAATACAGACGTGCATGCGCTTCTATACATACTACATTGGGGGTCTGCATATGCAGATGCATTCCACACATGCACACTAAAAAACAAGACGACGGACCCATTTTTTCCCCTAGTGTGCATGGACCTCGTGGCCTCGCAGATGTGGCAACCATGAATTTGTCTTTGGTATATTCATTTGTCATCTGCTTGTGCTTCATTGGTTCATGCTTTTTCTTATCTATAGATCTTTTTTGTTTTTATAAACACTCAACATTATTACTGATGTCTTTTCTTCAATACACCTTAAATATGAAAATTCTATTATTCATTCCCCTGCCCAGTTAGTGTCAGTTCAGGAAACACAAAACATAAAATAGCTTCTTTTTTAAAATTTTTATAAAACAGTGGTTTACTGAACAACTATGGCTCTGTCTTTCTTAAATAAAAAAAAAGCTCTGTCGATGCTGCTGCAACCTAATAAAAACGTAAGATTTACTTAAAAGTAAATCAAAATAAATATTCTCTCAAACAATAAAAAATATAATAAAATAAATATCCATTAATGTGCAGCATTTAGAAGATTAACTGTACTTGAACTGTACTGTCCTTGTATTCACATTAGCAGCCTTCAGCTTCACATTAGTACTGTGCAACAGTCCTAGCTTGTACTGAGATTCACTGTATTTTCATGTTGTTTTTTTTTCAGAAAGTAGTTAACTGAGAAACCGTAATGTTCTCAAATGATACTGGAGATTCTTCAAGCTCTGGCTCATCTGCGTTCAACATAACTACAAGGCTACGCTGTGCTAAACTACCGGCAATCTTTCTGTGGTGTGCACATGTGTGCAAGCATGCTTGGGCTGAACAAACAACATCCAGCCCTCTGCAAAATGCTTGGGGGGGGGACTCTGACTTTTAAATTAAGTTCTGCACACACACAAAAAAGATCTGCACGTGCAGTGGTTAAAACAACGCTGCGTTCCTTCAGTACACATGCGTGCCGAACCAGATGACCCATACTAAACATTTGCGGTACGAGTACGTGTACCGTTCCACCCCTACTCACTGATTTTTGCGCTGGGTGCGTTTTCTGGCCTCAGGGGCGTGGCTCTGGAGGAAGACCTGCAGCTTGGGAGGGTCACAGTTGGTCGGGATAATGAAGTGCCCCATCTCATGAAGACTGGGGTTAGAGCGGTCACTGTGATTGACACAAATGACAAATGATGTTTTACTTAATGAAAGTGCCAGGAGCGTGCCGTGTGTTTGAGGCGTTCAGATGGTAATGTGACAGCGTACTTTTCCAACAACATGGTGAGCCCCTGTAGGCTCCTGGGGTGCAGGCGAAGTCGTCGGGACATCAGGCTCTTGTGGAAGGTACTGAGGGTGCTGTAGTGCTCAGTGATGGGCTGGACTGGTCCCAGCCTCTCCACGTGGACCACTTGAGTCCCACCCAGGAGGAGGCTGATCCTCTCCTTCAGCCAGTCTGTCTGCTGCTGCAGGCTCCGATAGCTGGGCAGCTGCTCAAACAGCTGGAGGCACACAGGCAAAGGAGGGCTCAGAAAACAAAGAGGAACACTGAGAACATGTGACAGCAGGAGCACTGCAGCTGCATTACTTTGGTCCACTGATGGTGAACGTCCATGGTTCCCAGCATGACGTGTCCAGAGGCGTTCATCCCTGACTGGTCAGCAAACACAACTGTGTGTCCTGGAGGGAAGGTGGAGGACCAGATTAAAGGGGAAGTTTTACACATTGGTCTTGGGCAGCAGAGCTAAATAAGTAACAACAGTTGTAGAAACTGGTCAATGGATCAGAAAGGGAGTTGTGCAAAATCTGTGACATCACCTGAGTAAATATTGCTGGTGCTGAGGTACACAAGTTGGAATGAGAAAGCCTGCCTAAAGGTACGGTCACACCCAGCCTGGTCACACAAAGTGGCCAACACTGGAAAGGGACGTGATGTCACAGGTCCAACGTGGGTAATAAACAAATATTAAAGAGTCTATGGTAGCGATGCTGCAGGTTGCAGTCTGGTAGTGTAATAATGTAGAAAACAAGGTGATGACAGCACTAGAAAACACAGGGCAGGGCGTCACTGTTTCTGTTGGTCAAGTGTGTGAATTCACAAGGCAAAGCTGAATAAGGGTGAACTCTGACCTGAGATTTCTCCTAACTAATAGTGAAATGGCTGCAATATCTGTTACCTACACATACTCTTACTTTTCTTTACTTACTGTGTTTTATGTTTTCTGTAACATCAAAATGATTTGTGCAGTACATCGCATGTATCTGCGTCTTAAGTGGAGGGGACTAAGACACAAGAAAAAGACGCAAGTGAAGGAAACAAGGAGACAAGACAAATAAGAAGCAAATGAAGTGAAGGAGCGAGGTAGTAAATATTCATCCAGACTGGTGCCAATGTGACCACATCTTTACATACCTACAAAACACACCTGATTTAGTAGGTAAACCAGGGAGAAATGGAAACTATTCAATTCAAATCAGTTCAGGTTTATTTATAGAGCACCAAATCATGACAGAAGTTATCTCAGGGCACTTTTTCATATAGAGCAGGTCTAGACCATACTCTTTATACTTACAGAGACCCAACAATTCCCAGCGTGAGCAAGCACTAGGCGATAGTGGCAAGGAAAAACTCCCTTTTAACAGGCAGAAACCTTGAGCAGGACCAGAAACAGAACCAGGCTCTGAGAGGGCGCTCATCTGCCTCAACCGGTTGGGTTGAGAGAGAAAGAGAGAGAGGGGGAGAGAGGAAAGGTGACCTATGCAGGACCTGGGGTCCCCTGGAGAACCACTACTTGAAATCACATGCTATGATCAGAAAGACTGACTGACTGAGTTCAGAGATTTGGATCACTGTTAGCTGTGAATGCAGACAGCGGTCCTGTCCTGTCCTGGGAGACTCTTTACCTTGCAGGTTGATCAGGGCCTCGGGGTTCTGCTGAGACAGTCGGCTCAGACTCTGAAGCTGACAGCACCTGTGAGCCACTCCCCAGCTGCGCTGCCACCTGCACCACACAACTGGCGTCATCATCATGGTAACATGTACACAGCTACTTAGTGATTCATGCACAGCCTTGAATTAAAGCTCAACAGTCCCAGTCCCCATAAGAACAAGTCAGTATACTCTTGCTTCTACCTTTACTAGTCTGTCATTTAAATCATGCTCTGCAGTGACTTACAATGCAGAGGAACACGTTTCAGAGTTAAGTTCTGACTGCCCCAAACTAGGATGACATAAGTAGTTATTCTCTCCACTGACAACCAGAGAGCCAGGGCATTGGACCTGGTAAGACCAAGGCTCATTAGATTGTTTAGAGAGATGAGCTGACATGTTCAGGTAGACTACAGTGTTGTTAGCAGGGGAAACAGCAGAGTTGAGCGTACCTGATATCAGCAAGATCAAATTTGTGACACAGTTCTTCCTTCAGTCTGTTCAGCTCTTCTCTCCGAGGAAGGCTAGCACTGTGCTTCTTTGTTGCCTCCGGCTCGTTGTTTCTCAGCCATAAGCTGACAAAGAAAAGGCAACATGAAACCACTGAGACGACTATTAGAGAATGCATTCTAGAAAATGCATTCACCCTCAGCTCTATGCAGCTCTACAGCCCACAACTTTACTGTTTTGATTCCCTCTCTGTGATCTCATCAGCCTGGTTTCCAGTAGCAGCTGTTTTCACAGAAGAAACTTGAAAAGCTTCTGTACAGTACCTGCTCAGCTCCAACCAGCAGACAGACACAGTTAAGCTTTGATCATACTTCAGTCCCTGTCCGGCTGTCCGCGCTTCTATACATCCTACAATGGGGGGTCTGTCCACACAGACATGTTCCACACATGCGCACTAGAAAACATGATGGCGACCTCCTGACCGCAATTCCTCTGTTCGTTGTATTTGGCCAACAACATGAAAATGTGTGTGTGACCACTTAACGTGAATAGGACAAAGGATCGGCATAGAGTACATACGTACAGTGCATGAAACAAGTGCCCAGTTTGCTTTTCTAGTGCATGCAAAGCCGATGTGCTGTACTGTGTACAGTCCGCACATCATACATTTTGGGCTACACGCAGACCTACGTACAGGGGTTCATTCACTATATTTGCAAGAGTGAGATGAGTAGATAATATCAATCTCACAGAGTCCAGGAGTCGGGAGGTGGTTAGCCTAGCGTAGCATAAAGAGTGGGAGCAGGGGAAACAGTTAGCCTGGCTCTGTCCAACATTCAACAGAAATGTATAAAACAACAATCTGTGGTTTAAGAGGGTAGTTATGTGCTGAACTGTTTCTTCAAATTTATAATATTTCAGTCTATACCAGAACAGTCAGTTGTTTGATACCAAGCTCTGCATTATGTTCTCTACAGTTGTGAGTTGTGATACAGAGCTGAGGTCCAGTGTTACTAACCTGAGTGTAGGCTCCACTCTCCTGGCCTGCTGCAGCTCCTGCTCAGGGTCTCTGAAGCCAGTGAAGGTGTAGTAGCTCTTGTCCCATTTGATAGGTCTGTAGAAAGCTCCCCCTGCTTCGAGCAGACTTTTAGATGTCTCTGCACTTTCTTTCATTCCCTTCATGTGCTCCATGGGCAGGCTGCAGGACTTCAAGACGTTCATCACTGTACTCAACACATCGCTTGTGTGCAGGATGAAACTCACTGACCGGAACCCTGAGAACCAGGCAGGGGTTTTTAGATTTCTAAAGACAGAACTCACAAATATTATGAGCAATATTCATGGAAAGTGTACCCGAGGTGAGGAGGTCTGGCTGCACACTATTGCTGTCCTTTGTGTCCCTGACATAAAAGGTGAGCTTCATTGGCTGAAGTGAGCATGAGCCAGGCTTCTGCAGGTTGTCCAGGTAGCCATTTAGCCTCTTCAATGAATTCTCATTCACTTCCTGTAGAACACAACATAAATGTTATACATTGTGGGGATGCCGCCTCTTCCACAAACTCTTTGCACGATGATAATTAGGGCTGTGTTCTGACCAACAGTATCCCTCCAGCAAAATGCTTCAACTGTCTGTGTTGGTGTGGTCCTGTTGCTACACATACCCAGACACGCAGCACAACAGACAGTCTCAACACAACCTCCTGTCAGTCTACCGATATATTTATTTAGATTTATGAATTACTAAACAATTCATCATAAGTAAGAGACCTACCCGTTCCCTGGGATATTGACCGAAGAAGTCAGGATGGACTGCAAAATAAAACGGTCTGAGTGCATTGACAGCATCTGCTCCTGACAGAGCTCTCTGCTGGACTAAATGTATGGCCAAGTGTTTCCTCTCCAGCCTACAGAGAAAAAGATACGCAAGTTAACTATTTTTATACTTCTATCTTGTGTAGAAAAGACAGGGATGAAGTATTAGTGGTATATTCACAGTCAGTGGTAGTGGGGGTCACACTTGGTGTCTAACTAATGCTTATTTATTTTTATATTTGCACACTTCATTTGTTTACTCTATACAACTGGCAAATGTGTATTGCAAATTGTGAGCTGAATGTGTGTTTGTCCAGTTGCCTTTTTTGTGTGAACAACAGTTTCAAACCCGAAGGCTTTCACTTTATAATAGTTAGAGACAGAAAAGCTGAAAATCCTCACACTGGAGGGACTGTACACACCACATGGTTTTAAGTTACATTTCATAAACTCCTTTATTGTAAAATCCATCAACCATATTGTAGTATTAGAGATGAAGGTGAATACAGGGGTCAGATACAGGACTCTTCATCTAGCATCATGAGATGACAGAATTCATTTCAGCCTCAACTTTTCTTAAGCTTAAAGCTGAAGCTGATACAGTAACAGCCAGTAGACCCTTTCACAGCAGACATTTGGACTTGTAAGAGCAGGAAAAGCAGCACAGGTGTAAGTAATAACATTAACAATGGTTCCATTCAGTGTCCCAGTAAGCTATGTCATTGAGTGAGCATACACAACACCAGAGCCCTGGGACTGGCTCTCCTAAATGGAATGCAGCCATCATTATGTTATTAATTCCACCTGTGCATTTCCTGCTTTGACAAGTCCAAATGTCTGCTGTGAAAGAGGTTTATACCATGCACACAGTCCTATCATACAACATCCCAAAGCTGTGTTACCTGATGGTGTATCGCAGGAGGGAGTTGACAGACATTGCTGACGCTGCTTGTCAACAGGTGAGCACTGAATCATGGCTTCTGCAGCCAGTCCATCAGCAGTCCTGATATCAAAGTACATGATTTTACCAAAGAAGTATTCATTAATTCAAGTTCCCTTTGATAAATGATTTCAGACAACCAGGAGGAAATAACTAATAAATTCTAACGTTTATCTGTTCTGGTCGTCAATGTTAGTAAATACAACAGCTTAGGCTACTTTGGATTTAGCTGCTATTAGCTAGCTATACGTTACGAGTTGTATTTAGCCCTGTGGATGACACACCACCACTCCTCAAAACAAATATCAAATCATGGCAAGAAAACATAGCACTAAGTTACTAATCAAACATAAATCACACATCACCTCCCTACAGAAGCTGGTGTAAATTAACGGCGGGTAAGTTAAAGTTAGTGCTTCAGCATTGTTTGCTATGCGCCTTTTAACGTTACTCAATGACAGCAACAAAACATGGCTCCAGTTAGCTATTCTAGCTAGCATACAGTTTGAGCATTGTGGGAATGTTGGCAGTCATCTGTTACTAACAGCTAAGCTAGCTATTAAGAGCTCAAGATAAGTTACAAGTAAGGATGGGGGTTGTTAAATTGAACACTGACAGCAAACGGCGAGGTGACTCTCCGCCCTCACCGTAAGACCGCTAGCTTATCTGAGTCTGTTTTGATTTTCCTTCCTCTGGTTCTTCTTCTGACACAGCAGCCGTAACGTTACTATTCCGCCCCCAGCTGGACCGGAGGATCATTTCATACACAAATATACTACTGAAAGATTATATAATATACCCATAACCTTACCCTATATTGTATGGAGCCAGAACAGTGACTTTAATATTTGGCATTGAAAATACAAATTTGGCTTTGAAAACAAAACCTGAACTGAAAAAGTAAACATTGGCATTGAAACATTTGTATTGGAAAAAGTTGTATTGGCACTGAAACAAGTAGGCTATTGGCACTGAAAAAAGTTTAACGGAAAAATAAACATAGACATTACATTTTTTTTTCATTTTAAATTGATATTTTTTGCATTCTGATTTTTTCTTTTTCTGACATCTGCATACTAAGGAGAAAACGTCACTCTTCACTGTTCCTGAACCAGCCGTCCTCTTGTCCTCTCTGAAGCCTCTGGCATCACCGCAAACCTACGGCGATGGCCTCCACGAGTTCACCGGGAACTCTTGAACAGCAAGTAAGTCTGCTTCTCTCTGCCGTTGTTTTCTCACATAGGTTAAAGTTAACTTATTAACTTAACTCATGAAAGCCATCGCCCTAAATGTGCGGCCTTTTCCCCCCCCGGCCTTTATTTGTTCATGGCAACCACACCCCTGTCCATTATTATTATTATTATTATTATTATTATTATTATTATTCACTACTTATTTGAGAAAATAGGGTATAAAATGTAAGAAATGATTGCTGAAATATGAGATTTTCTCTGTCCTTTTTGGCCGCTCCAGGCACCGGTACCGTAACTACATGGCTTTAATGAGTTCCCTGGAACTCCAAACTGCAGCTCAGACTGTAAAAAAAATAAAAAATAAAAAAAACCTGACATCAAAAAAACTCACTGGAAAAAAAAGTGACATGAAGAAAAAAATCTGAACATTGTCATTGAAAAACACATCAGAATGCAAAAAATATCAATTTAAAATGGAAAAAAAAAAAATGTATTGCCTATGTTTTATTTTTCATTGCCAATACTTGTTTCAGTGCCAATACAACTTTTTCCAATACAAATGTTTCAATGCCAATGTTTCCTTTTTCAGTTCAGGTTTTGTTTTCAAAGCCAAATTTTATTTTCGATGCCAACTATTAAAGTCACTGTTCTGGCTCCATAATATTGCCCCATGTTGTGGAACAACAACAAAAAGTTATTTTTGTTATTGATCTGATTGATGACCATGACTGGTTTCAAGTCGAACAAATTCAGTGAAAAGTTTGGTATAAAATTTTCTTAGAGGGAATTTCAGTGATAAGAAATGCTGTTGTTTTTTTTTTTTGTTTTTTTTTTTTTTTTACAAGAGACACAAAAAATGTAGAAATAACAAACAAGTACTCAACCTATGAGGTTTCAACCTTCCACATTACACTTCTGTAAGTTGCATACTGGACCACGATTGGCTTTCAGACTTTTTGTGAAACGAACTAGAGCCTCCTCTAAAGTGTGCTGTAATGTTACATTTCGGTCAAACAAAGTTTGGTCAAAATTCTGTCAGTTACAGCAGCTGGGATGTGGAAATCTCGACCACTGTTAGTAACAGACTGTAGGACTTTTAACATTCTAAATCTAATTTGAAATGGCTGAAGGATACTACTTGCAGTCACTGAGCTAAGCTACCCTGCTAATGTTGGCCAGCATGAAAGACTGCATTCATACTACGTATGGAAAATTCTCATTCTGCTGAATTCTTTGATTTTAATGATGCTTTGGATTACTGGTGTTATAGTGGCTTTTTGTTTTGGTTTTAACAATATCTTACTATGTTTGTTTGGCTTCAGTATTCACAGGTTTAATATTCTGTCTGTCACTACCTTCTTGCCTTCAGAGGAGAGGGATGCTTTGGAAAAGTTACCCTTTGTTTGAAAGTAGGCATACCAAAGAGCATGGTTCAAGTCAAGTCAACTTTATTGTCAATTTCTCCACATGTGCAGTACATAAAAGGAAATCGAAACGTTTTTCTCACAGTCCCACAGTGTACTAAAAACTATAAGATAAGAACTAAGAAGAGAAAGCTAAGATTTAAAATAAATATCTAAAAACAGAAAACTAAAATCTGAAACAATAAGATATAAATAGAAAACAACATAGCATTAGACAAAACAAGACAAGGTGCCTGGATGGCATGACACTGCGTAAGGTGACCACAGTGCAAAATATGTACATTAGTGCAGGATAAGTTCAGGCCTTGAAATGTAGAGCGACCACAGTGCAAGATATATACATTTAGTGCTCTCCACAGTGTTCAGTCCAAGCAGCAGAAATTGAAAGGAGAGTCTCGTGGTTTTACAGATCCTTAAGAAAAGGACTGCTTTCATTTGGGATACTAAAAGAGAGGTGGCCATACTAGGAAAAAAAACACAATATTGTTGTGCCAGACAAGAACAACTTGGTGTGGTTCATTTAGTTCTTTACATACTGAGGACACATTTGTCTGGCTTTTGAGATGCTGGATAAGACAGACGTGATAGACTTGATAAGAAAGACACAACAAACCACTGTTTCTGGATGAGATTCAATTTAATACACGAGATCATTTCATGCTTGTGAATCACCAGAGGCCACCCTTCAAGGTGAAAGTGATTGACTTTGGTTTGGCTGTTCCGTCATCCATGGCATGATCCTAGGTTATAGACTTTTAGTTACAGGTCACCGCCGGTCCTCTTGGGCCTCCTGATCACTGAGGCCATAGATATGTAGTCTCTTGGATGTGTCATGGCTTTCATGTACCTGGACTGTCCCCTCTGTCATGTGGGGTGCCAATATGACATGGTGAGAATGATCGTACAGATAAATGTTCAGCCAGATGACCTGCTCAGTACTGGGCTCAAAACCCATCATTATTTCAGCAAAGGCCGGAAATCTATCAGTCCAGCATGGAGGATGAAGACAGCACCAGAGTTCAAGACTAAAACAGGCATCCAGTCCCAGGACTGGAGGAACATTTCCAACCACTTCAGCTGTCTGGAGACCTGCTCTACCTAGGAGCAAGGGTTGCCATTGATCAAGAGGACATGCAGACATTTTTAAGCCTCCTCAAATGGATACTGCATTCTGAAAGGGGAATGGCACCCAATCAAGCTCAGAGACACCGTTTCATCACAATGACAGAACAAGCTGACAACACTGACACCTGAGGCCTGTACTACGAAGTGGGATTTGGGGTTAGCGAGGTAACTTAAGGTTTAACCCTGGGTTTTCAGTACTACGATGGTGGTTCACTTCTTACCGGGGTAAATCACCATGGTAACTTTTGCTGCACGCCCAACCTGCTCCGGAGCAGGTCATGTTCGAGATAACAGATCAACGTGTACAAAAGCACCGCCTACTGACCAATCAGTTCTCTTGGAAAATAGCATCACCAATAGAAAAGAAGTAGAGCTCGGTATGTGGATCGTGAGAGGGACTCTTTTTATATGAGATAGTTTCTCGTCGGAGGTACCAACTTATCTGTGTCACCTTCTTGCAAGGAATGTCAAAGCCATTTCATTGTGCTTTTGTATCCGATACCATCCTACAACAGAGACTGACTGAAGCACTACAGCCTTGTACTTATATGAATGTAAGCCTATTTACCGCTAAATTATGTTTTTATGTTTATTTTTTATTTGCTCCCAAGTCCGTTTGACACAGCCGGGGTTGCAGTTGAAAGAATTGGGCTAAAATTGTCATACACGCCATAAGAACATCTAAGCAACACATTAACTTAATGGAATACTACTGACGGGGCAGTGATATTATAAGCCTGTTAATTTGTGCATTCACACAGTCAGCGATATTTTTGTCAGCTGTCTTTCTTTCCTGTGTTTGGCAGTTGAGTTGCTTTTAGCCTGGGTGATGTTTAAATTCTTCGTATTTCTCTAATATTACAGTTTGCTCTTCGTTTGTAAAGTATACCGCTCTGCTGCCAGTACACCTGTCATGTTTGTGATTGGTCATATGCTGCAATCACCGCCCCTTTCATGTGAACGTGCTCATGGCTTGATTGGGAATCCCTGGGTTGACTTATCGAGTTGATAACCAGCGTCGTGTGACCGCTTAGCGTGATTGCGGTTGTTAGGTTTAGTGAATCCAGATAACGAAGAGATATCCTGGGTATGTTGAACTTGCTTCGTAGTACAGGCCTCTGCTCTGATGTGATGTCTAACATCTGCCCACTGAAGAATTCAAGCCCTTTGTAACCTCTGGTCAAGTTTGACTTGATGAACTCTCAACTCCTGCTTCTAATAATGGAACATCAACCACTGATGGCTCAAATAATGTATCAACTGATAACGGCCTGATTTATAGAGCTTCAGGCACTTCTGGCTCAGATGATGGAGCATCTGTGTACTCCCTTAAATGACTACAAACTGCTGTTGGTTCCTTGGGTGTAGCAATCCCTCCGCTGGCCCAAAGTTATGGAGCTTCAACCACAGCTGGTTCAGATGACAGATTATTGACTGGCAATGCTTCATATGATGGAGCAATCCTGATGAACAGCTTGAATGATGGAACTTGGGTGGAAAATAATGGACGGAGTGCCATCCCAGAGGCTGGCACAAATTATGGACTTCTTGACAAGTATATGGTACACAAATATACAAGCCTTTATTGAAGATACAAATTCATTAAAACTATAAATGGACAAACAGAAAATCTCCACAGAGGACAACAGAGGATAGTTGTGTTAAAGGGTAATTCCAGTTTTCTTAAACCTGGGCCCCATTTTGACATATTTTGGGACTAAATGACTAAAGTTTTGGAATTGGTCCAGTAGATCACCTTAGCCGGCAGCTGGCAAACGGGCTGCAATGGCTGCAACGTAATCCTTGTGGGCAACTCTACCCATCAAAGTCCATCCACTAAAAGTGCTTGTTTTGCCACTGACAGGCTCAGACTGTTATTCTAAGTGTCTGACAACATTATGTAAAGGATCCCTACAGAGACAGACCTTATTGTTAAAGAGTAAAATCCTTTTTGTTTAACCAGAAACAGAAGTCTCACTTAAGGAAAAGTCTTGATCTGAAATCTCACGATAGGTGGTGAGAGGTTGCAGGAAGACAACTGTGTTTCTGGTTAAACAAAAAGCATCAATAAAAAGGTTTATGAGCAGGGCACAACTGCTTCCCTAGTTTTCAATGGGAAGCATCTGGGAGTGTCTACCACACAGTGGATCCTGTGACAATCCCAAACAGGACTATGAGGAAACTTAACCAGACAAAAACAAACACAAAAAATTCAATTCCATTAAAAAAGAGCTCTATATGATCTTTATGAACAATGAAGGACCGAATCAGACAGTTTCACTTGGCAACAGTTTGGCAGTTTAAAGAGAGAAGCTCACAGAAATGTACCTGATGTATTTAATATGGAGCTAATGCTGGTTTTCCCAAAGGCATTATTAACATACTGTAGGTTTGTTAAGTCATGTCTATTTAAAGGCAATATTCTAGTGCTGGATGTGTCAAGGAGGATATTGTGAAGGTATTTTTTATTTTTTTTATGTACAATAGAATACCTTTTGTTAAAATGTTTAGATTTCTTTTTTCCAATTAGGATTCCTTTTGATTATTTTAAACACTACTGTATGTTTACCTGAGTGGCAGTGAAAACATGAATAGAAACCATGTGAAGTTATAAAAATACTGAAACAGAGTAAATATCCGTTTCTTCTCCAAAGTCACAATGCTTTGTCCATTGCTGTTGTGCTTGTGCAGGACATACCTATAGTGCATCAGTAGGACACCAATGCATTATCACACTGGCAGGCTTGTAATGGCTGGTATTTTTAGTCGTCTCAAGTAATTGCCTGTTTGTGAGAAACTGATGAAGCGCTGTACTGTCACAATAACAAAACACAGGTTCGTCACAAACCTGGAAATATACATTATTTGCAAAGGTGCAGCAGTGAAAATTACCAAAATATGTATAACACATAATTGTCACCATACTGTAGTGCAAATTAAAACATCAGCGATTCATTTTCTATAGAATTCAATCAGAGAGTAGGGATGTGTTTTTAAATAAGATCAGATAAATTGACCACTTCATGTGACCTTTTTAAAAGGATAATTCTGGTTTATTATTGAATGGGTCTAAATTTTGTATATTATTTATTATTAATTATTATAATAATCAGTTATGATGAACTGAGATCTGGGAACACAGTGACCTCACTACACTGAGGTCCGATGGATCAAGAAACACGAGCAATCAAACAATCAGACAAGTTGGAAACAAACCAACTCTTTATCCAGATGATCTAAACCTCTTTATTTGGAGGTCAAGCTGAAAGTGAGCGCACCTGAAATGCTGCTAATAATCGCTCACTGCACAGGAAAACTGCACACAACTACAGCTGAAGCAGGAAGTGGGTCTGTAAACTGTGATGGACAACAGACAGTTTGGGTAATCATTTTACTATTTGTCTTCTTTTTCTCTTTCAATTCAGTTATTGACTATTATTTTATAATATTTTGGAGGTTTGTTTCCAGTCTGATCATCTGACTGCTCGTGTTTCTGGAAATGTCTGACTTCTTTTCAGTGACCTCGCCACGTTCACAGATCTTCATGGGCCAACATTTTGGACCTGATTCGAATCTGACCTGTGAAAAAGCTACGTAAACCTGACCTGGATGTATAAATCACACCTGACCCGAAGAGAACCAAGGATAATTACATCTGAAATTTGGTCAAACTGACTCAAATAGAGAGAGAAGAGTAACACTGGCAGCAGCATGATGCACAGAAGGAACTACTAACTAACACTAATGATGGCTCTGTCCCATTAAGTGTCCCAGGAAGTCTGTCCAATGAGCCAGCATGTACAATACCAAGACCTGGAACTGGCTCACCTAAATGGAATACTGTTATTAATTACATCTGTGCTTCTCCTGCTTTGACATGTCAAAATGTCTGCCATGAAAAAAGGTCTATAATGAGCAGCTGTGGTGGAAAACAGCAGCAATACGTGTCTCAAAAAACATCATGCTGTATATAAAACGCTATGGAATAAATGTTATTACTGTAGATGATCCCTATGCATTTAGGTACAATAGCTAATCTAGGGGGCTAATTTCTGTGTTTACTTTGGGTCAGATCCAGCAGAACAGCAGAGCTGACTTCTCCCTGCATTTTAAGAGTGAGATAATTTTTCCTCTATTGTAGGCAAACAAAACACTGTTGGAAATCTGGCAACTCCCGTTTTTTTCTTTTTGTCCATATTAGTTTTACTTGAATTGATAATGGACATGTCTTCTACATGCGGCGTAAGGTTGCTATTCCAAAACCCACAATATCTGTACAGTGCCCACGGCAGAATTTCACAATCGCAGAGGTCCAAAAATCAAGGTTTTGGGTTTTTTTGAAAGCATTAGTAATGCAAAACTGATCTTGGCGTGAGCATGTTGAGTGAATCCCTTCAGCAGCCCCCTGTGGAACCTACTGGGTGATCACATGTGCTCTGGGTGACACTGCATGCAGGAGATCATCTCTTGGACCGGCTTCCCCTCAAAACAAATCTGATAGACTGCTGTAAACAGAGGGAACCTGGAAATAGGATGGATAGAGTCAGAGAGGACACTGGAGGGGAACGAGAGGGAGCAGCAGACATTAGAAGCATGATGAAGCATGCCAGAGCACTGATGGATCAAAGTCTCGCCCACTTTAAAGGCCCAATTTGATGCATATAAATTGGGCCTTTAAAGTGGGCGAGACAACATCATTATCAATGTTATATGTAGGTGGTCATACTATAATTCATCCACACTAAAGCTGCACCTATAAAATGTCAAACATTTTCTCAGAGGTGACATCTTCAAATGTCTATTTTGTCTGACCAACTGTCTAAAACCCATTGATATCCAGTTAATAATGATGTAAAACAGAGAAAAGCACAAGATCCTCACATTGAACAAAGTAAAACAAGCGTTTGGCATTTTTGATTAAGAAATATCTTAAACGATTAGTCAATTTTCAAAATTGTTGACACATTTGACTTAATTGAATAATTATTTCAGCACTAATTCACACAAACATAAATGAGTGAGCCAACGTAAGAAAATGTATATGTATAAAAACAGCTATTTATTGTTATTTATCATAATTAAATGCAACAATTTAATCTAGATTTTAGATTCTATTGCCCAGTCCTATTGGTGATGGTCTTCTATATTTACAGTACTATTCTTAAAGAAACATTTTGGGAAATATGCTTATTCACTTTCCCGCCAAGAGTGAGATGAAAAGATTGATATCAATGAAAATGTCTGTGTAAATATGAAGCTCGAGCCAAGCGGTGATTAGCTTAGCTTAGAGACTAAAGCTCATTAATCAACATGCTGCATCTGGTTTGTTAAATCTGTACACAAACAAAAATGTAATGAGCTTTTAGGGGGGTTACGTGCTGGGACTTCTTGGCGAAGTAACTTCCCGGAGAGTTGTCGTCCCTGTGAAGTAGCCCGGCAACCAGTGGAGAAGCTGCACAGCAGACGGATTAACTGTTATTTACTCAAAAATAGTTCCAGCACGTAGCTCCCTAACCTAAACCACAATCAGTGTTTTTTTTTTTTTTACATTTTTGTTTGTGTGCAAATTAAACTAACAAGATAAAACATGTTAATCAGTGAGCTTTAGCTGTGTTGGTAGGTGTATTTTTGAACTTTGGACAGAGGCAGGCTAGCAATTTAAGTCTAAATATTACTGCATATATGCAATAATGGTCTATAATGTTACACACAGCACCCTTAAATACCAAAAAAACAAAAGTAAGACAGAGGCCTACATAGACTACTCACAAAAAGTTAGGGATATTCGGCTTTCGGATGAAATTTCAGAATGCACCTAAAATGCACTATAACCTTTACAGATGAACTTAATTTGACCTTCTCTAAACTTTTGAATGCACATGTCCAACTGTTCAATGTTTCAGTGCATAACATGCTGTTCTCTAACAAGGCAAAAATCACAAGTGTCTGATCCATGAATCGACCACTAAATGTTCTGGTTCAATGACATCATGAGACCAAGACGACACCTAACAATCGATCAACAGTACCTGGCCACTGCGAAGCTTCAAACGGGATGTTCTCAGAGGGAAGTTGCCACTGAGCTTAGTGTCACAGAGTGTCATCAGCAGGTTGCAACAGAGACACAGAGAGACTGGAAGAGTCACAGAAAGGCATAGAAGTGGACGTCCTTTGGCCACATCCCATGCTGATGACCGCTTCATTGTGAACAGTGCCCTGCAGAACCGGATGGTGAATGCCACTCAACTCCAGGCATGTTTAAGGGAGGTGAGAGGCATCCGAGTGTCACGTCAGACCATTCGAAACCGCTTACATCACTATGGTCTGCGTGCTAGACGACCTGCAAGGGTACCTGACCACACCACCAGGCACAGGCGTCATCGTCTTGCATGGGCCAGGGAGCATTTGCGGAACCAGAACCTCAATGACCTGAGGGCAGCCCTTCAAGAAGAGTGGAATGCCATGCCTCAGCAGACAATAAGTGGACTTGTGAACAGCATGAGACGTCGTTGTCAAGCTGTAATTGATGCTCAAGGACACATGACAAGTTATTGAGACATTGACATTTTTTGTTGTGGTATACCCACCACTGTTGTTAGCTTTTGTTTCAATAAATTGTTTGAGATGAAGAAATTACCATTGCATGCTTCTACTTAAATGCCCTACTTTCATGATATAATATCACTGTAGCATGAACTTTTTACATTTTCCATAAATTTCACCCGAAAGTCGAATATCCCTAACTTTTTGTGAGTAGTGTATAACTAGACAGACAGGTAGATATAGAAAGAGACTGTTGTATACGGACTTGTGCACCTGGCCCTTCTGTTTGAGGATGTGGTAAACTTCAGCTGAGGTGGCAGGACCCTGTAGCTTCTGACCATTCAACATCTCCCTCTCCAGCTCCTCAATGCTCTGATGGTGGGTGGGACAAGCAGATAATACAAATTCATGGAAATGGAAAATCTTGGTATTTGTAAGAAAGTAGTCTGTTTAAAACTTACGCCTGTAAAGCTTTAAATAAATGTCAAGTGTCATTGTGGACGTTATTTAACAGTAACCGGAGAAACGGCAAAGACAGAGGGAGTGGAGGTCCATTAGATCCACCAATATGTCCTATGGTGTCCAATCACTGGTGACGGTGCACCTACCTTCCCCGTTTTAGAGAAGGCCTCTGCCACTCGTCGGTTGCGGCCGCCATAGCACGTGGTGATGAGGTCAGCCACACCACAGCTCTCTAGAAAGGTTGCTGTGGAAACAGAGCCGTTCTTAGAGAAGAGTTTAGCAAAGGCTATCATCTCCATCAGCCCCAGACGAATCACAGCTGCCTTGGTGTTGTCACCACACCGCAACCCATCGCAGAAGCCTGCACCCACTGCGACAATGTTCTGCTCCGAACATAAAGACAAAGAGCAGATATGTTCACATACAGTACACTACACTCACCTGAATGCATCAGTAACTTAACAATGACTTGGACAGTGGTGGTGGTGTCATCACACTGATGTTCTGGTTTAATGTGATTAGAACATTAGTTCATCATTATCATATTCTGCAATTTACTTGGACTGGACTGAATTTTCCATTATTTTCCTCACTTTCACTTGTGCCCTAACTGTGCCAGGCGCACAGGAGCACACAATCGGGCTCTGACGCTGATGATGGTGATGATTCTGCCCCAGTCCACGGTCACGGAAGGTTTCATCAACTTAGTGTGGCGTCACTCTTCAGTTACTTTTCTCCCGTACCAGAGAGAAAGCAGATTTAAGGCGAGTCGTTTTCTTTTTAGCCTCTGCCATCAGTTGACGTTTACTGCTTATTGCGGTGACATTAAAAATGAGAACGGTGTGAGCTCAATCCATTTGCGCCTGCATCCCAGCGGCATTTTCCGGTAGCCCTTATGACCAATTTGCACCAAATCTGGGGCACATACTGGATGTTCATACCAACGTTTGCGTCATTTAGAGAATGAATTGATGACCTGGAGCTAAATGTCATCATTAAATATTAAAAAATGTGACGGCACCACCTATTGTCAGATTTGCATTACTGAAAATACTGGACATTTAAACAATGTAATCCTGAGATGATGAGGAAATTGTATTACAGCAGATCTGGAGCACATTAAGGGTTGGTGTACCAAATTTTCTGTCATACGGAGAGACACCAAAGATCACACAAACTATCAAAGTCATAGCACACTCTGTAAAGTACAATACTAAAAATCTGTCATGGACTATTGACATCAGGTCCCAAAGAATGTTTTATGACTGAACCAGAGACCAGTTTGCATATTTCAGAAAATGGTGAGAAATGTTTTGCAGATGTAATGGGCGTGGCCTATATCAGTAAATGCAGCTGTATGTAAGGAAAGCATGACTGTGAAATGTACAGTTACAGTAGGGTGTTATGAACCAAAATGTGTTTGCCTTTATTACAATGCCCCATTATGCTTAACATGGGTTGTTTTTTTTTTTTCTTCCTGTTTTTCTTCCTTAAGTTACCTCCCTTGCAAATTTCACATTTGTACCTTTGGTGCCTTGACGTTTGAGCTGCAGAACACTTTGTATTGAAATTTGGTAGAAAAGAAAAGAAATCAGAGCAATTACAGCAGGGTTCCAACACTGCTGGTGCTTGGACCACTAAAAACCCTGATAGACAATAAACAATAACCTCAGATATACCCTGCTAGTAGGTACGAGAGCTGTACTATTAGTTTCCTCAGCTTCGTGTGTGTGTGAATGAGTGAGTGAGAGTGAGAGAGTGAGTGAGTACCTTCAGAGCTCCACACAGCTCCACTGTATCAGCATCATCTACCACTGTGATTCTAAAGTTTGGAGTCTGCAGCAGCTCTTTGAAAAGCAGTCCGTTCTCCAGAATCCTACTGCCTGAACACACACACACACACACACACACACAGATAACAGTATGTTTCCTTTTAATTATGTTATTTTATTGTTAAACATTATATATTATTTTTCAAGACCTTTGCAGCCATCAGGTACTGTGTTCCCCTCATTTGGCCATGTACATGACAAATTCACCTACATATGTTAAAGCACCTGACCATTATCACCTCTATGTGCAAAGTGCGTTTGATTAGCTCATTCTGATTATACTAAACATGTAGTGCATATTGTCAGCTTCTTGTCCAGAGCTTTGAAATCTTAACAGATACATTGACGAACAAAGAAACAGTCCAGAACTCTGCTTCAAACACGAGTGCGTATTTCAAAATAGACAACAATGACAAAATATTACACAACCTACTTTGTATTTTTAATCCATCTTCCTGAAATAGAAACTCAGCTTTTTGCAGCCCAGGTTGAAAACTAAAATCCAGACACACAGTCAACTCCAACACATCTACTATTAGAGCATGTCGACACTTTTTAGGTCTTTTTTTCCCTTTTTTTTTTAAAAATAGCATTTTCAATTTAACAAACAAGTGTAGAACAAAAACATTGGGGCTAGCATGAGGTCAGCTAACATCAGAGGCAGATACGCAGGTACAGTTCATCACACAGGGGTTTGAGCATTAAGTCTAATATTAGTCTAATATTAAGGTCAAAAAAACGGAGGGAAAAAAACCTACCTTAATCAGTGTCTATTTCCTGTAAGTAACAATCCCATTTCATCCAGTATTTTTCACCCCTGTCTTTCTGTATACAGTTTTTGCTTATGTAAAATATTTATCTGCAAAGAAACTACCAGCTGTCAAATTAATGCAGTGAAGTAAAAGGTGCAATACTTCCTCCGAAATGAAGTGAAGTAAAAGTAAAAAGTGGCATTAACTGGAAATGCAAGTATAAGAGTACACGTACAATTACCTCAAAGTACAGTACTGGAGTAAATCTGATGTTCCACCATTGTTAATGACACGTGTTTCTTTTTAGTTTTTATATTTTAGTGCTCTGTGAAGTGTGCATGTATTCGCACAGTAAGAGCGAAATATCCAGACTTAATTCCCGTCTTTACACAGTTTCACTTTCACAGGTTTGGAAAATCACTAATCCAGAGTTCCAAACTTTTCCAGAACTGCACAAGCAGTAAGTATCTTACTACAGTCTGTTATTTTAATATTTGATATTTTATGTACTTTAGCCAGACTGATACATCGCAGTGGTTGATATTATCAGCTGATTGTATCTTATCGAAGGAATATCAGTATCAACCCAGATATCAGCTGATAAGTGACAAGAAATGTCAAAGATACTGTATGTTGGAGGTCATTTACAAAGTTTGTCTACCCGAGAGTACGTATGATGTACGTTATGTTAAACAAATTTATATTGGACACTATCATTATCAGATTTTTGAAACTCTCAAATATTGATATCAGCCTTCAAAAATCCAGAACTGGTCTGGCTCTAATTTCTATTATAGGCTATTTTATTATATAAACATAATATTCTATAATTTCATATTAACTGCACAGCCACATGTATCCTTCTTACCAATAGTGGTTTCACAGAACTTCTCAGCTGCCACTTCGTTGGCGATGTTTGCTCCCATGAGCACGCTGACATCAATCCCTATCTTCTCTCGAATGATGTCAGAGATGAGCTTCAGGCCCTCAGGACCCTCATCTATCCCCTGACGGACACAGAAACAGAGGGATTTGAGGAACGTGTGACTGTAGGAAGAAGGTGAGAGATGGGTGATGTGTGAGGGAGGAGTGGAGGGAAACAGAAGGAGATGAAGGACAAACTGATGCTGCTCAGTTGGCTGTATCTGTGCAGCAGACAGAACAACATGAATAATGTGGTAATGTCATGCAGACTCAGATCTTTCATTTGAAACTTCAGAAGTCATACCATTTAACAACAACAAGCATTAAAACAAAACATGATGATGAAGAGCAGAGCAGACAAACGTCTCGTCCTTTATCTCCCCCTGACTCCCTCCTCTGCTGCTGTCAACGACTAAATGTGCCTCTGAAGCACAGACACAGTGACGCAGGAGGACCACAAAGACAGGTGGTGAAATACTGAAAGGTTCCTGTCACACTTGAAGGAAGCGTGTCGTGCTGATTCACATAGAGACACCAATCGCATTTTACAGTTTGCCTCTGATTTATACATACACACTCATACCTATGGCAGTGAGCTACCATGCAAGGTGCTGGTCTGACCATTGGGAAGAAATAGGGTTCTGTGCCTTGCTCACGGACACTTGGAGACACGAGGAGCTAGTGGAGGAGTTAGTGGACACCTACCAACACCTCTAAAACTCACTGATTAACATGTAGTATCTTGTTTGTTTAATCTGAACACAAACTGAGAGGAAGACTGGAGTGATGTATGACATGATTATGACATCACCTGTGACAGCTGTAGGGAACACTCCATCAGTGAAACAGCAAGGACCCTGGACAAGAGACTGAATGGACACCAGAAACAGACCACATCAGCTGTCAGTGAACACCAGACCAAAACCACTAACAGCATCCACTATGAAGAGGTCAAAGGTCATGGACCAGGAGTCAGTGGACGGCCGGGGAGAGATCAAGGAAGACATTCACATCTGACACCAGACCATCTTTGCAGCGAGACAGGAGTTACCTCTCCCCCCCATATACAACCACCTGTTATCATGTGACAGAAGTTGTATACTTTAGCCACGTGATGACAACTAAACACTTTCCATGACAACTGACCAAACTCCATCTGCTGATGAAGGCCAGGATGTGGCTGAAAGCTCTGGAATACCCATTTAAATGGACCTTGTGATAAGAATGTTTTGTCTAACTGCTGCTTCCAAGGTCAAGAATGAACCCAACACACAGCACAACACAACAAATAGTATTAGCACAACTAATACTATTTGTTTTGAAAATCAACATTTGGTCACATAAAACCCAGTATGAAAATGGAAAGGCCGTCCTCTACTCCTCCTCATCACTTGTTGTGACTGACACCACAGAGAACACACAGCTGAGCTGCTGTCCATGTCCAGTCTCCAAACTTTATTCTAAATATGGATCTCCATTTGGATCCTGAAAGGCATGTAACTCACCACTAAAATGTTCATAGTATAAAGGCGACCTTGCCTGCCAGAAGTCACCTACCAATAATCTCTTCAAGTACAACGACGAAATACAATTGAAGATTCAAAGAGTCACAAGATGAAAGGCTGATTATATTGCCCAGTTTAGCAGTGAGTGTGACTTTGAGATGACTGAACATAAATTCAGAGTCATCAACAGAAAGAGTGTTGAGATGATGAAGGCTGCTGAGGTCAGCTCCACATGATGAGCCATAATCCAACTTAAAAAGTGAGATGAAGTCAAGTTTGGGACAAGCCTCCGCTGAGAGCAGCTTACAGACAGAGTGTGTGAGCCTCTTTAACTATCTCATTCTACCACACAGGGACAACGCAGGTTGCACATGCAGATCACAACTCCAGTCTCATCTCACACACATTAAAAAACTGTGTGGCAGTGTGGAGCTGTTGGTACTCAAGCAGCAGTGCAGAAAGTGACAAGCAGAGTGGCTGTATGAGTCAGTGGGAGGGGTTTACACACTACGGTTCAATAATTGGGAGGAAGCATTATTACCTTTATGAGTGTGATTCCCCGAGCTTTGGTGGAGACACAACCCACCATCTTGTCACAGAGATTCCGGGTAAACTGGTGAGGGACCACAAACACCAGCAAGTCAGCTCCCTCTGCAGCATCACAGAGCTTCGGGACAGCCACCTGTGGAGAGCACAAAAGAGACATAAAAAAATTAAACTGAGCATGAGGTGGGCTTTGGATAGTTTCAGTAAGCACTGCGTTGAATGTTAAAAGTCTTAAACATCTAGGTTAAAACTGGGCTAAAGTCACATCGACCCGTTGCTTCAACAACCTGCCTATTGTTGCCATTTGGAGCCACCAACATACAGTTTTACCTAGCACAGCTTCAAAGCCCTGCAGCAGAGTACAGTGGAGTAAGAAAAGTAGATTGTAATCCTCCTTCCTCTTACCACATTCTCTGGCAGTTTGTATCCCGGCAGGTACTTGACATTTTCATGCTCTGTGTTGATGATGTCGGTGAGCTTTCTGCCATTAATGTTCTCTTCAAACACCCACATCTTCACTGTGGTGGCAAAACGCTGCAGTGACATGGCATTATTCCCAATAATCCTGGCGATGGCTGAGCCCCTGCAACCAAAGCAGGGGTCAGGAGGTCAGCTTGCTTTCACTTGGCACATGTTTAGTCCCCAACTCACTTACACTGAAAGCTCACTGCACCACAGAGGGGCGCTGTGATATCAGGTGAAAGCAATGGATTGGTAATATTTTAAAGCATACTCCCTACACAGGAGATGTTTTATTCATATGACAGCATGATCCCAATCCATCCACATGGGACCTTTCTGCGTGAAGTTCTCATGTTCCCCCCATGTCCAAAGACAACAGATAAGGTGAACTGGAGTCTATACATTTCTTGTAAGTGTGAATATGAATGAGATTGTCTGTTTATGTGTGTTAGCCCTGTAACAGACATGTGACTTGTCTCTCACCTCACAGAAAAGCAGCAGAAAAGCAGCAGAGAAAATTGATTTGTAGCTTGGTGATGTGTCTTTAAGATAAATGTCATTGGTTCTGAAAGGGCTTTCTTTCTGAGACTAACTCTCAGTCCATAATGAGCAATCTAAGCAATTCTTCAGTTTATCTAAAAATGTTTTTAAAAAAACATCAAAGGTGGAGATACACAAGTCATCTGACAAATGAATGAAAAGAGTTTTTTTCAGTTGTCATGGAGATGGTAGTATATTGAAAATGTTTTAGAGAGGTGTTGATTAAACTCTAAGGGCATTTTGGAGGCTGCAATTTGTGGTGCTGTTAAATTGTATTGTGTTATACTGACAGGTGTTATTTTGTCCACCCCATTAATATCAATGAGGGGAGGCTAAATAACACACCTCTCTGTATAATGCCATACAGTTCAACAGCACAAACTACATCCTTCACAATGATCAGCTGAATCAACACATCTGGAAAACTGTTTTAACAAGCATTAGAACCTTCATGCAGGGAGGATTTATTGCAGGACTGTTGTATTAGTTTTAGGAGGGGGAGCTAATAACTGCCAACTGAGTGAGTGTATGTCTTAAAATGTGCAAAAATGGTTCTTTCAATAAGTGTTGCACCCCCATGTTCTCCTGGAGTAAAACTCAATCGTGTAAGCCCCTGATGTTAATGACTCCTGGAAACGTCTCTAGTTCAAGACCACCCTCCACTGACATGCCATTGAGCAAGGCAATGAATTACCATGTCTTCTGACCTCTCACTTACAGCTGTAGGTCTAGTTACATAATACTTTATCATCACACAGTCATGCATTATCTACACACCATGAACAGCCCGTGTATTCAGCAGCGCATCATGTCCTACATCATCATCATCCCTGCCTTCCTGACAGCTTACCAGTTTCCGGAACCGACTATGCACACTTTGAGCGGAAAGGCCATCGGTGACGCTTCCTGTTCAGCTGCTCTCTACCTCAGAAACACCGGAGAAACTAGGCTCGTTCGAGATGAGCCAGGCCTGCGCAGAATCGATCACCGGCGATCGCCGCAAAATGCATGCCGGTTAGATTTGTGTCCGACTTGATACCGACTTGCTCTGACATCATGCACACGTAAGCAACGATAACCTCACGAGATCGAGGCGGCCGCAGTTTTTAAAGCCAGGCGCTGCAGGTGCTCTCCACCGACTGCAAGACCCAGGGCATGATGGGAAACGCCTGGCTGTTGCCTGATCACAGAGCTGATTGGCTCTTAATTTTGACCACAAACATCACGTTTTGTAGAAAATCCTAATTTTCTGTGTAATTGTAATATTTAACGCTAGATAGTTTATGTATGTTGTGCAATGAAGGTTTATGTCTTGTGTGGTTGATATGCATAATAATAAAGTTTATTTCAGCCATAACTCTCCGACTGTGGTCTGCAAACTACAGGTAGCCTACAGGTGGCTCTAACAGGATGTAAATATTTCTGTGACTTCCTGTATGTTGGTTGAAGGCTGCTGGAAACTGTCTGACTTGACTGCTGCTGTTTGTCACCGCCCCCTGCTGCTCCCGTCTGATCTCGTCCACTTTCCAAGCGAGGCGCAGTTCATGTCGAACGAGCCTAATGTGAATACCATGAAGACACGCCGCTGCAGGTTGAGCAGGGAGGCGGTATTTTTCCCACCCATTTTGCGGCAAGTCCCGCCCTACTGTACTAGTTGGCTTTTGTCGGCAAGTCCCTCTGTATGCTACACACACAGAAGTCATACCATTTAACAACAACAAGCATTAAAACAAAACATGATGCAATATATATATATATATATATATATATGGACGCAGCAGGCACGCTTCTAAGCTGCAGAATACGCGTCTTCTTCTGATGACGTCATAGAACGTGCCACGCATAAGACTGCTGGGAGTTGTAGTTTTCATGTATGTTGACGTAATTGGTAGCCTCCAGGTTACGTAACAGGGTGACTTGACGAGTATGGATAACATAATCTGTAATAAACAATGGTATTATATAAAATCTAATGCTACATATAGACTATATATATATATATATATATATATATATGTATATATATAATATATATATATTATTGCTTCAATTTAAAAAAACAATTATTTCTCACAAAAAGATACATGTGCAAAAAGAAAAAGTAAATCAAAAATAATAAAAAATAATTAAAAAAAAAAACTCAATTATGACCGACCTGTTGATCAACCATATTATTTTGTCATTTAGCCCATCAGTTAAACATTCAATCCATTATATTCTACCACTCAACGTTTATAATGTAATTATAACATCCTCCTATTGGGAAAAAAAACCCCACAACATGTGGGCACCAGAGGAAACACCTGACATGTATTCATCTGTAACTTTAAGGCTGATAACAGAAGTCATCACCAATGTCCATATTTCCAAACCTGCATGTTTGGGGACTGGGGGAAAAATAGGCTCTACATCTTGAAAATAAAATAGGACTATCCATGCATAAAACCTTCTGATATTTTTGAGCTATCTGTCGCTATGGTGTCTCTATAATATTATTGGAATCACAGCCCACAGTTTGGATGCTCTCAGCCTGTGATCTTTTTTAGGTTTTACTGCATTATTGATTCCCTGTGGCCGGTTGAAGGGGGAGTATCCCGTGATGGGGGGGAGTGACCAACCCGGGATTTCCTAAATAAAAAACGCAATAACGTCAGAGAGAGAGAGAAAGAGAGCACCGCAGTAAATTAGTGGAAATACACCTCCAGTCTGTCAACAGTGTTGGAGCAGGCTGGAATGGAGTGAAGCTCCACTTGTTTCTTGTATCTCACTTTGTAATCGCTGCATCACTTTGCCCAAAACCTGCATTAAATCTTTGAGTTCAAATCTTTCTCTTCTGGCTCTTTACGCCTCTTGTTCAACGCTGAACAGCATTCTGACTTCAGTGGAAACGAATCGGGAGCAGCCACAAGCAGCAGCATGAACCGTTCAGCTCGTCAGGCGAACCCCGTTTGGAGCTCCTGCGGGAGGCAGGAACAGCGGGACGGCCAGCAGCACAGCCTGGCTGCCGCGAAGCTCCGAGTGGGGTCCGGGACCAGGGACAGCGGGTCGGGCCCCTCTCACCAAAAAACAGCCCGCAGCAAGCGGCACCTGGAGGGGGTCCTGAAGAAATACACCAACCTGCTCCAGGGCTGGCAGAGCAGGTAGGGTACTGGACTGATATAATGACAGTATTTTGACAAAAAATGACAATATTTTTTGTATGGAGATTTAGAGATCATATATGCTGACACTGTAGTTCATGTTGTTTTAATCGTATTCCTGTTGGATCTGGGCAGTTTGTGGTATCCCACCATGACATCCCTAATATTACAATGTGTTCCACTAGATGGATTTGTAAAGTATTTGATCTTACTCAAGATAGAGTTTATCATGTCTGTTCTGTGAGGATCCCAGATGTGTCCAAGCCACCAATTTCATCTGGAATCAGTAAAAACTGTATTCATTATTTATTCCAGTTCACTTATATTTTTGTAAATATTATTTCTCTACAAGAAGGTCTAAAAACATGTAGCCATTTACCAAATACTGTTTAAATGCCTTTTTATTTTATTTTGGCATAAAGATATTGAGTTAACTTCAGTGTCAATTTTTAACTATTTTATTTGTCAATCAATATTTGACCAAGGTCGTATCACAACCAAGTTGGGGCAACATCCCACAAAATCAGTGGAACAGGTCTCTATATCATCAGGCCATCTTTCCACTCATTCATCTGTATGTGCATCCTTCCATTCATTCAGCTTTAACCTGTGCTTAAAACATCTGCTCAGCGAGAGGAAATGTGGGGGTGGGAGTCCCAGAAACACTGAATGAGTCATCCAGGATAAGGAAAGCCCTGCACTCCTCTCCTGCATCTCAGTCCTCCCTCCTCCTCCTCCTCTCCTCTCTCTGCATACCCTCTCACTCTCTCTCACTCTCTCCCTGTCCCAGTGGATCGATAGGAAAAGCATCCAAACGTGTAATGAGTTCCATGATCACACTTTGACAGTTTGTGGTATACTTACTTACACACACACACACACACACAGTGTAGTGCTGTACTTGACTCATGCACTCAGAAACATAAGAGAAACTAGAGTTTGAGTGTGTGTGTGTGTGTGTGTACACTAGTGTGTGTCAGCAGGTTGTGTATGTGTGTTTGAATGTGATATGAGTATCTCCATTCTTTACAAAGGCCTGATCTGTGCTTTCATTTTGCATTGTATGAGAGCAAGCTGAGCTGAGAGACAGTAACAGTTTCATGTATTTGTATCATCGCACTGATGACTTGATTGTTGTTCTCAGCCTGTCAGAGGGGATTTAGTTGTTGGTATTTGCTGTGACAAGGCGGCTGACACAGAATATACACCAGAGAGTTAGAGCTGCTTTCAGTATGGCTGCCAAACGTACCTTCTTGATTAATAACGTAGTCTTTGGAAGTGTTATTCAATTTGACTGCTAGACCTGCACAGTAGCTTTATGTTTCTTGTTTCTTTCTTTCTTTCTTTTTAATATTGGTGCAAATCGACAAAACATTAACAAAGGACTTCACAGGTATGACAAAAATAGATAGCGATACAATATACAAAAACAGACAAGAAGGATGACACACAAAACGTACTATATGCACTTGCAAAATCGCAAAAACAGAGCAGACAGAAAAAAGGGAAACAAAAGCAAATGTATAGTAATAACAATAGCACGACTACTACTAATAATAGTAGTAGTAAATAAATAGATAAAAGAAAATAATAACATAATTATAAGAAATTAAAAAATGGGTGTGGTTAGGGTACCATGGAGGACAATACTGATGATGACGTCCCTATTGGGTAGGGTGTTCTGATCCAACATATTCAGCCAAAGATTGTGCCTCAGTTTTTATGGCTGGATCTGGGGCTTTATCCCTCACCTGAGTGCATCTCTGCCAGCTTCTACACCACTGATCCGACTCTCCCATCTGGTATCTGACCAGGACCTCAGTGTTGTGTTGATATGGCTTTTTAAGATGGTCCACCTCTGAATGGAGGCGGAGAACAGCGTGAAAAGCTTCTGCAGGTGGCCAAAGTAGCCAGTGGCATCTGCAGAGGTTTTTGTTGCATCAGCTTCCACCAGATTCAAAGTATGTGCTCCGCATGGCACAAATATAGCTCTTGGATTTATTTGTAGAGCTCTGGCTTGAACTCCTTTCCTCTTTCCTTTCATATTAGCTGCCCCTCTACAGTCTTCAAAAGGGATGTTGAGCTCTTCTAGTCTCTTCAGAATGGGGGTCAAGAGGTTTTCTCCAGTGGACTCTTCCACCTCAAGGAACCGCATAAAATGCCCTTTTATGTGATAGCTGCTCTGATAGCTGCTCTTTATGGCTCAAACTGGGGGTCCAATCCGAAATGATTGAAAAGTATTTGGATTGTTTTATCATCAACCATATACTCCACAATCCTCCCGCTGATGTAATCTATCAGTTCATTTTGAATCATTTTTCCTAAATAAGATGCATGGATGGCTTCGCTCTCCACCTCAGCAACTGCTGCTTAAGGACTGTGTCGAACGTGGCCATGAGCTCTACCTCTTTTAGAAAGTTAGCATTATTTGGCTAGTGAAGTGTGTCTGTGGTCCCCCTAAGGGCAATACTTCGCTCTGCCAACAACTGAATTATGGCCACCAACCTGGTCAAGACATGACGCCACCTCCTCCTTTCAGCCTCCAGAATTGCCATTCCTACTTTATCTAAGACAAGTCTCCAGTTCCTTCAACTGTCATGTGTCTAGAATGTTCTAGACTGTTCTCATGAGTTATGAGTATTTCACTGCAATTTTTCCAGCCATTAAGTCCATTACTGATTAGTTTGTTGTTGTTGTTTGTGAGAACAGCTTGCAGCAGATACAGTAAAGACTTTTCTTTTTCTTTATTTTTTTGGAATATGCCACCCAGCTTCTCTTGATTTTCTCTCCATTCACTCATTTTCTGTAAAGGTGGTGCTGATGTCAACTTCTCCCATCCTCTCTTTTTGGAAGTGCAAAGTCTGATTTAACCTGATATGGCCCTCTGCTGACTAACTCCATCCTCACCGTATCAGACAGGGCTGGCCAGTCAGCAGGATCTATGTGCTGCCTTGATGGCCTCACATACTTCAGGATATGTTCCAGCTGATGGGGTGTCTGCAGGCTGTAGAGTGGTAGCAGTGTATGTTGTGCTTATTGTTCCTTCACCTGCAGGTAAATCCAAACATACATGCAAATATAGTTATTAATGCTTTAGTAAGGATACACAACGATTCATAAATTACAACACATCATCAGGCAATAAACACATCTGAAGCATGAATGATAGATAACCGTGGACCAGTACTGTCCAATTACATGAGTGAATGAATCTAGGTTTAAATGATTTATTGATGGGAATAAGTTATTCTAGCTTTAATGTGTCCAGTAGACAGCTTGAATAAATATAGATGGTTGCAGTCTAATATTGATTAGTATTTAAGTTAGCTATGTTTCCTTTTTTAATATAGAAATGAAGTATGTAAGAAACCATTTAATAATAGATATTATTGGTATATGACTTGAAATTCTTAAATGGACCCATAGTTCAGTGTTTTTCTAGCTTATTTGAAATGAGGTCCAGTAGGTGGCAATATTGCCTTAAAAATGAAAATTGGGATCTGTGTGTGCAGGGTTACAACATGGTTAAAGGTTTGGCAAAGTATTGGCATAATAAAAACAGATTCCCTAGCATCCATTTGTGGACAAATGGACAAAACATTCCAGATGTACAGGGTGAGTTACATATGTTCATAACTGATTGTGAATATTTGATAGAATTATAGCAAAAATGTGTCTGGATTTGGCCACATTGACATTAGTACCATAGCATCAGCTGCAACATACAATTAACAGAACTCTGCAGACTGCGTTTCACTGGAGGTAGCTGGAGTGTTGGATGTGGTGCTGGATGTAGCTTGAGCTGCAGCTGTATTCAAACATACAGTACATCCATACTGTTACACCACTGCATTCAGTCCTTTGTGTCATTCTACTGCATATAAAGTAGCACTGTACAAATAAACTTGGTAATGCTTAATACTAAGATGCTTATTAACATTATGTGTTAAAAAGACTATAAGTGTTAGTAATAGCATCATAAACACCTTTATTGTTAGATTATAAGACATTTATAAGAAACTTGTGATTGAGTCAAGATTGAGATTTTTTTGTCCCACTTCACAAACTGTAACATAGGACACGGGCAAATATTGAAACAAATACAGAATTCAACACATTCATCTTAATGATTTCTATTCTCAAACTAGAATCTAATGTCAGTACTGACCATCTTTCCATATTATTTAGAATTTCCTGATTTAGAGACACATAATTTGCTTCATAGAAGCAATTTATTTCATTGATACTTTATTTGTAATAATTACTCCTAGATATTTTATTGTTTTTGGATTCCATCTGAGATAGTATGCTTATTGGATAGCTTGTGATATGGAATAATTTATGGACAAGATCTGTGTTTTCGCTACGTTGAATTTGTAACCTGAATAGTAGCTACAAGACTCAAATAATTTCATTAGCTTTGGCAAATATTTGAGTTTTTTAAGTAAATCAGGACATCATCAGCGAATAACCCAATTTTGTGTTGTGTGCCTCTTACCTCCACTCCCTTGATGTCTTCATTTGGTCGAATTTCTTGAGCCAAGGGCTCTAAGAAGATTGCAAAGGGGGTCTTCCTTTTAGGCTGGACCGCCACAACCAGCCCTCTAAATGCGAAAGTCTGTCCCTGACTGAGTGATGAAGTGACACCATTGGTCTTTCAAATCAAACATCAAAGTATTGTTCTTGCAGCTGCAGTTATAATTGTTGGACTCAAACATAGCTTCATGTCGTGATATTTTACAGAATTTTTAGGGTCTTTCGTCTTCTCTGACTGTTTCCCACACTCATTCCTCAGTCAACTTAGTAGTGAATTGTTGTTGTTTTTGTGTGCGTGTGTGTGTGGTTTTTTTTAAATGTAGATCAGAAATTTTTAATTTGACAAGTCAAACTCAGTTAGTGAAATTCAAATTCAGAACTAGTTAGTGACATCTTTTATACCATACAAATACCATACCATACTATACCACACCATACTATACCATACCATACCATACTATACCACACCATACTATACTATACCACACTATACCATACCATACCATACTATACCACACTATACCATACCACACTATACCATACCATACCATACTATACCATACCATACCATACTATACCACACCATACTATACCACACCATACCATACTATACCACACTATACCACATCATACCATACCATACCATACCATACTATACCACACCATACCATACCATACTATACCACACCATACCATACCATACTATACCACACCATACTATACCACACCATACCATACCATACTATACCATACCATACTATACCATACCATACTATACCACACCATACTATACCACACCATACCACATCATACCATACCATACTATACTATACTATACCATACCATACCATGTGCTGTTACCTACTGGATAGCTAGTTTGCACTTTGCTTTGTCTTCCTCTTGTGGCGCAGCGCCATACTTGATTATTTACGGGTTGTGATCATCACCCTTTGATGAGGTCATCAGAATGCTTCTGCTCTGGAATACTTGCTCTTTGTTGAAGTTGCTCCAAAGTTCATCTGCTTTCACACTTTATACGAGCATCGTCAGTATGTAATAAGTTGAAGTAACATGTTCTAGCTAAATTTATGGAATATACTAATTTGATAGATATGTCCATATGTTTGTCCTAGTATGTACAGGTTAACTTACTGTAGCTTTTCTAATTAGCTTACTTGAGCTTTGTTAATGTTTCTATGTACTGTTTGTACTCATTGTAACATTGACAGTTGATAGGTTGATATATTCTTAAGTCTCAAGAACGATGCAGTAGATATACTGTATGCATTTACTGTATGGTTTAAAACAATGAAAAATGTTAATTGTATTCTTTGTCTAAATTTTACCCTATTCCTAGTTTACCATTAAAGAAGTTGAATGGTCATCTTCGTTCAGCGTGGTGATTCAGGGAAGGAGTTAAGCTGCCTGTCAGATTACATAAAGGAGTGCAACGAGGACAGAACATACCATACCATAATATT